>WPIO01000004.1:8952500-9075000 GCA_009760855.2 Cristatella mucedo | reverse complement strand
GCACTCTGCTGCAGTTAGGCGCGAGATGAGATCGGAAGTCTCTCCGACTCCAGCGGCCGAAAGCGTAACAACACCATTGCAGCGCCCGCCGGCGCCCGCCGCCACCGCAGCACTCGATCGCCGGTCTGGCGTGGCCGGTGACCGACGGGTGGAGCGGCGGTAATTCGTGCAGGCACACAAGCTCGCTCGCTCGCTCACGCAGCGACTCACGCTTCGACCGCCGCCTGTCCCTTCTTTCCTTTCCTGCCAAAGAAGTCAGCGCTCAATGGTCATCTCTCAGCTCAGCGCACTGGCGGAGTCACTTACATTTTGCGCTGGTTGCCCGGCTTCTCCGAGCTCCTCGCCTCGTTCCTGCTGCTGCTGCTGCTGCTGCGGCCAGAAAGGAAAGACAAGGCGCGTCCTTCCGCACACTGGCCGAAGCTTCGTGGCGACGGCGGTAAAAGCGTCGTCGTCCGCCGCCAGAGAGCGATGCGCCGTCACACGCCAACGGCGCCCCGCGATCGCTAGATCGCTGGCTGGCGCAGCACGAACTCGCGGGCGCTCGCGCCGCCGCGCCGGCCGCGCCGCAGCATTCCCGAGCGCCCTCGCGGCGACCGCCGCCGCCGACTTTGGCTCCAGACTTGTTCGACAGCCGGCCGTCGGCGCGTTGCGTCTGTCGGCGGCCGGCGATCTGTCGGCGGTGGCGTTGGCGGCCGCTGCTCGGCGCTCGGAGCGAGGACGGACGGCCGCCCCACCTCGTCCGCCGCCGGCCTGGCGCTGGCGCCAACTAGGCGGCGCTCCGCTCATTAGCAAGCGGCTCGCTAGCAGTTCAGCCGGCGATCGCCCTCCAGCAGTGAAAAGGGGAGGAAAGGGAGCGGGGCGCACGAGCACCGAGTGCCTCAGCGACTCGTTTTAAATTCGTTTTAAATGCGTCTCGTTTTACATTCGACGAATGCCTCGCCGCGAGCGCGCGGCAAATTGACCGGCGGTCCGAGCGAGGCGAGTCCACCGGCGGAGGACGCGAGGCCGCGAGGCGCGGAGCTGGACGCCGGCTGGCGCTGGCTCTAGCTCTGGGGAGTTTGCCTCTGGCAGCCGAGTCGCCGGCCCACCGACGCGAGGAGGAAATAGCGCGCGAGAATCTCGTACGAGTGGCGCACGTCGCTGACCTCGCCGAGAGGTGCAGCAATGTGGGCTGCTTATTTTACTCGAGCGAAGACCCGCGAAGCATCGCGCGATGTCAGAATTGGATCTGCGAAGCTGAACAGTTTAAAATTCAACTTGCGTTTACGTCATATTTCTAATTCACGACCCCACGATACTCGTTCGTATACACGGCGCGCCCGCTGTGTTTTTTTTTACCGAAACTCGTTCCTATAAAAACAGATAATGGTCCTTAGAAAACTGATGCTTAACTTGCTCATTTTTCTTTGAACTTGAAAGAAATAACTACTGATAAATGCTTACTCTACTTAAACTTCACAACTCTCACTTCGTTTACTTTCGTAGACTTTTTACCTGTACCACTAGCCTGCACCTCGATACGTAAGTCAATGCACTTCCGATTTGCAACTAATGGCCTCGCACACTTGAAGCCATCGTACACACATGTCGAAACTTTGAAAGCTTTCTATTGTTCCTCCGAAAATGGTTCTTGTACATTCAAAACAAAACTTCTAGAGCTTTCCATTTTTCTCGGAAAGTAATAGCGAATTCTAGGAAATCCATCATAACTTTTTATGAGAATACAACCACTTCCAATTGTGGGAACCTTGGGAAGATACTAAGTTTACGGGACATAGACGTATGTTATAGCTTTGAATTTAATTTCCGATTTCAACTGCGAGATTTCATTTTGTCGTACGAATTTGTACATCCGAATTACCCGGGTCTCATCTCAGCAAACCGACTTCCATTTACGGGACCATTTCCATTTACACTATAGACCGATTTACGGGACCTGCTCACGCGCATTCATAATTATAGTGGTTGGTAGTAATAATAATAATGCATTTGTCTTAGCGCCCTCAGAGAACTCGATCTCTTTCAAGGTAATTTACATTAGCTTGTCTCTTCACTGTCCCTCCTTTCGCCCTCTCGCGCCCCAACAAAAATGGTTGCAGAGCCTACAATTACATACCAGGTACTCTCAACAGCATGAGCACACCTGCTCTGCCTCCCCCAGCAAGCAGCAGTAATCTTCGTTCACCTCATGGGGCTCTTTAATCATCATAGAATTAATAAATACGGGTGGATACAGCCGAGCCTCTCTGCAAGCGTGCCATCCGCCGGATGACTTTCCACGCTTCTTGTAAGGTAAGCTTGCTGCTGAGGGAGGGTTAGTCATGTGACCTACCGCGGTCTTAGGATAGTCGCAGTGCGAGCTGTACAGCAAGCCCAGCTTCATCGCTTTCAGTATGGCTTCAATCAGAAGAGACGCGCTCAGTGATGACCCGAGGCAGAAGATATGCACACATATTCAGTGTACGAGCGAGAATCCGGCCAGTCTCTCAAGAAGAGCTTTGCCGATGGGCTAAAGACGCTTTTGGCCCTGTCGGATGCCCCCGAATCCCGGATGCCACTATCTCGCGCACTTTGGGTAAGCGCAGGAGCTATTTAGCTAGTGTTGCGGCTCGGACCATCTGCTGCCAGAGAGATCGCCGAGTCATGAGCCCAGTTCTTAACAAAGTATTAGCCAACTGCAAACTGGCTTCCCAATTCCGAGCTCGGCGAACTTCGTCTGACTGGTCATCCAATACGCTAGGCCTTTTTGCCGAGCTTCTGAGCATGTCTACTCCGACACATCCACTTTTTCTCGTGGCCGGCTTGAGAAATATATGATACGCCGGCTGTCAGTTTTAAAGCGTCAAGATAAGGAGTAACGGATGGAGATGGTGAGGAGGCTCTGCAAATGCAGACACAATCGCCGCAGTGGTTCAGGAACATTCCCAATAAATATCAGATTATCACCCCAGAGTTATGCTCAATACGGACGAGACTGGCCTATTATAACATCTAGCACCAGATCACACTACTGCCAGTAGCAGTTGTAGAGAAATAAAAGGGATATGAACCGCAGAACTTCGATTCTGGCTTCAAATGCTACGGATGATCACAAACTTTAGCCTCTATTTGTTGAGGCAATGAAGAAAATAAAACCTACCGTAGTAATGTTAACTTGTATATAAATCATTGCAGCTGCTTGTATAACTTATGAGAAGTTGTGGTGGACCAGCTGAACTCATATATTGAAACTTCAAACCTTGCTCGTAAGTTCCAGTCTGGCTTTCGAGCTAATCACTCCACAGAGTCAGCATTGCTTAGGGTATACAACGACCTACTTAGGAATGCAGACATTGGTAGAGTGTCTCTGATTGTTTTGCTCGATCTTTCGGCAGCTTTTGATACCATCGATCACAAAGTTCTTCTAGAGCGCCTCTCATCTCGCCTGGGCATCGCCGGCACTGCTGTGGCTCTGCAGTGGTTCAGGTCCTATCTCAGTGGGAGACTCCAGAGTATTGACGTGAATGGACAAAGATCATCCGAGGTGCCTCTGAAATATGGGGTACCTCAGGGCTCCCTGCTAGGTCCGGCTCTTTTCACGGTTTATACTCTCCCTCTTGCTGATGTGATTGCCAAGCACAATCTAGGCTTTCACTTCTATGCGGATGACACTCAGTTGCACATTTGCTTTGATCCCTCCCAGCCTTCGAGCACCTCGAATTCTCTCAACTCACTTGCTGCATGTTTGATGACATTCACACATGGATGGCAGCAAATTTTCTAAAACTAAACGATGATAAAACTTATTTACTAGTTATGGGCAAACCCAGTGTGATTCAGAAATTGGAAAGGCTGACCCTCAAAATTGGCTTTGCCAGCATATCTCCTGTTGAATCAGCTCGAAATCTAGGTGTCGTGTTCCAAAGTGACCTCTCGTTAAACGACCATGTCAGCTCCACAATCAAGTCAGCCTACTTTCAGCTTCATAACATTGCTAAAATTCGGGCTTGTTTAGATAAGGATACCACGTCCAAATTGGTCCATGCATTGATGACATCGCCTCTTGACTTCTGTAACTCACTGCTTGATGGCCAACCGGCATGTGCAATCAGGCGATTACAGCTGGTGCAAAACTCCGCAGCTAGGCTTGTCTGTCGTGAGCGTCGCGGTTGCCGCATTACTCCGCTTCTCGCCGACCTGCACTGGCTACCAGTCAAGCAACGGATTGACTTCAAGGTTTTGTCGCTCACTTTTAGGTCACGTCATTCTTTGGCTCCAGCCTATGTCTCAGATCTTCTCCCCAACCAGGCCAAGCACCGAACCATCCGCTTTTCGGAATCCAACAGTCTACCAATACCTCGTACAAACCTCAAATCTTTTAGAGACCGTGCATTTAGTTCGTATGCTCCCAAAGCCTGGAGCTCACTCCCGACTTGTGTCAGAACATCCCCTGACTTGACCACATTTAAAAAGAACTTCAAAACACACCTATGACAACATTTAGTGGGTCCCTGTGATTCGTCCTTGATGTGCTTATGTGTGTCGACACTGTGCATGCTGCCAATAACCACATTTGCATGCTGACCCTGTGCATGTCACCCGTATCCGTGTTATTAATGTTGTTTATCAAGCATGATATTACTCACCATTCAATCGCGTTTCCCTTTGCAGCATATGCAAAGCTCCTAGAAAGAGATTGAGTTCTCTGAGTGTGCTTCATTAAGTGCATTATTATTATTATTATTATCATTAAAATATGATTAGCCTGGTTTGTTGAAGCTGCAAGACGCATATGACGATGGAGGACCCAGCGGAAGTGATGACCTATTACCACTAGTCATTTCCCATCGACAGTGTTAGGGGCACAGATGCAGTAGAGTAACGCATAGCGACCTGCTCTTTGTCAAACGTCTACTTTAAGGACATTTGACAATGTTCTGCGAGCCCAGCTGGTACCCAACCAGATCAGATGGGCACTGTGCTGCTTACGTTCAACGGTGTACACGTGTGTAATTCATTTTTGGCGCACGAGCGCTGTCCTAAGTTTAGAGCGTACGATCCTAATGCAGCCATTATTACAGACAGTAGCTTTGCCGTTCAGGCTCCATCCGTTAGAGTTAGTCGGAAGGAGGCGCTGCAGCCGTATCCGCTGCAGGTTATACGAAATGACTCTCTAATTGAACATGGCTATGAATACCTACAAGGGTCACACTCGAATTTCCTGCGTCTTATTTACACGCATGATTTTCATTGTGCGTGAACAACCGTCAGTGTGCAGACAAGATTCGTTGGGCCTCGGAGGAGGGCATCGCCGCGTCGTCCATTCAGTTTTGCTCTACGCCAGCAGACGTTGAGCACAACCACAAGAGCTAAAGAGTCACAGTGGAACTTTTTTCAATAGCCTGCTTAACAGCTAATACTATTGGATGGAAAATATCAGGCGGAGAGCCAGTGGTACACCGTGAGTTCGGAAGCCCGTGAGTTCTGGCAGGCGCTAGCTGGTGCACCAGAGAGAAGTAGCTTTCTGTGTTGCTGTGACAAGTGTATCTAGTCACACACAAGCTCCGGAACCGGTCATCCCCACACGCTGTTCCCAGAAACTGTCAAATGATGATTGAAAACTACTTTCACTATACAAATTGCTAAGTTATGCGAGTAACGCATGCTAGTTATCTTTGCGCAGCTAAGGTTATGTTTTGCTTTCCAGTTGTTGGAAAAAGCAAGAACTCGATGTAAGCTTAAGCTTGAAAATGTAATGCTAACATAAGTCAGAGGATTTCATACATTAAGCGCCGGCAAAAAATGGCCGGTTTGACAAGTTTCTACGCACATAGAGGGACTATGCTTACAGAGAGAATGCATATAGAGAGATTTGACTCTATAGCTAAGTGTGTCCAGAGGAGTCAGATTTACTTCAAGAGCGGCGTAAGTAATGCGGCTGTTATGTGGTATAGAAAAAAATGGAGCGACGTTCACTGAGGTTCGAAGGGATCAAGTAAAAACCCACCACGCAATAAATAAATGATACAGTTGGATTTATAAAAGTGTTACAAAGCCTCAAAAGGAACCAACAACCATAGAAAGAAAAAAGAGGCACCGTGCCGTCCGAAGGAGTTAATTTTGTTACCCTATATAAATCAGAGAATGCAAGAGTTATACTAGCGTAACGAAATTTCAGCATTTCAAACTCTTTCAGCTTCCTTCCAGCCTAAATTGCTGACATTCGCTCTTGAAGATAGCCGACTTTCTCAAACTGAATGCTGATAGAACAAGTGCTTTGAGAAAACCTTGTTTTCAGTCAGAAACTATAAAGTCTGTTCCTCAAAATAGGCTCGGCCCGCGTATTTTTCGGTAGCCTCCGAACGGAATCTGGGCATGATTTTTAAAAATGACCTCAAGGATTCATTAGATGACCATATCAGCTCCACAGTTAAGCCGACCTCTTTTCAACTACCTGACATGGCGAAAAATTAGACTTGCCTAGGTAAGGATCCATGGGCCAGGCTGGTCCATGCATTTATGACATGCCAGCTAGACTTCCTGCAACTCGCTACTGGAAGGTCTTCCCGTCTGTGCAATAAGGCGCCTGCAATTGATGCAAGATACTGGCAGCTAGGCTTGTCTGGCGTCAACCTCGCAACTGAATGCTTGCCTTGCAGACTTTCGATCCTGGATGTTGGCAAGACTCCTTAAACTTAACGATATAAAATGAATCTGCTACTCGTAGGACGCCCAACCATGTGGCTGGACAGGATGACTTTGCTCGTCAAACAGAATGTGCTTTTGTGCAACTGTAACTAAACCCTAAATCCCGTGTACTCGGAATTTAGGAATCGTCTTTGAAAGCTGTTTAAGTTTTGAAAGTTTTGTTAAGAAGTCTGCCTCCACAGCTAGCCATTACGTCCGATCCCTATTAAAGATTAGGGACTGTCTACCACTGCAGTTTGCAAACAATTTAATTAGCGTTTTAGTTCTGTCTCCGCTAGATTATTGCAATTCCATTTGGCTGGGCTACCAAAACAAGCCACGAGGCCAATGCTGCTGGTTATGATAATGGCTGCAAGGCTAGTTACCAAATCCTAGAAGTTTGACTATGTGTCTCCTTTGCTGAAGAAGCTTTTATTAGTCAAATGATACAGGGTAAAGTTCTTATGCTGGACCACAAGGCCTGTCGTGGCTTGGCTCATTCATACCTCGCGGAACTGCTGCACCAGTTTCAACCTCCTCGTGCCCATAAAGTCCGCCATGAAAAATAAATTAGCGCTTCTATTCCTTCGCTAAAGGACTGTTGGCGACAGAAACTTTAGCTCTGCAGGTCCTAGACTGTGTAACTCGCTCCCACGATTCTTACGCAGCGACAACCACTCTCCTCCTGCCGAGTGTGGCTCATTCTCTCCAGCCGTCCTGAACTGCTGCTTCCATGCTACTGACTACCTGCTCTCTCGACTCAGCTGTGCTTCTCACTTTTTCGTTGTTTCGCGAGGCGCAGTCTGTTGGCTACCGAATGCTTGCACCGAAAGCCGCTCAGGCTATGAGTTCGCCACAGCAAACTCTCCTGCATAGCACCCACTTCGTCTTTGTGGCTCTGCGGAGTTACCGACGGAGAGAGACGCTAGCTTAGCATGTCCTCATTATGTGCAGATAGGTAGGTAGGTGTACGCATAAGCGCTATCGACTTTCACCGCTTTCCTTTCATCACTATCAGCCATAACGAGGCTGGGAACCGGGGGCGTAACTAGCTCAGCCTCGGCCTCGACGCCGCAGCCTAATGAGAGTTTAAATGCTGGACTGATTGGTCCATTCACCCCGACCATTTATGCTTATGACCGGACGTTGCATATTCGCCTCGAGCGCTGCGCCGGCTGCGAGGCATGCCGGGAGTGCATGCCTCGCGAGAACGAGCTGTTTCGGCTGAAGAGCGAGCTTCTGTTCGCTGGGCGGCGCTGGGTGGAAGCTCATCCGGCTCGGGTTAGAAAGCGGCCCCGGCGCGGGCGGGCGCGCGTCCTTCCTATACGGCAGCGCGCCCGGACAGCCGACGATCGATTACGCGAAAAGCGACCCAGCAATCCTATCTAAGGGCCGTCGAAAATGGCCGCACGCGTCCGCCTGGTCTAACTTCCGAACTTCCGAGGTACTTTCCGGCCTGCTTCGGCCAGTAAAATTATTGAGCTGCCTCGAAGCCATTTCGCGCGGGAGCCGCGATTTGCCGCCCGCGCTAGCGCTCAGATCGGGCGAGCGGCTGCCAGAGTAAGGGCCATCTTGTCCTACTCCAGACGCCATCCCGCCCCGCCCCGCTCCCCGAGAGGCTGCCGGTCCGCCAGACGGCGTGCGCCATCGAGACGCCACTCGAGAGCCTGCGCGCGCCAAGGCAGAAGCGCTACCAGCCGGCGGACCTCACCTAGCAGCCCAGGAAGCTGCAGCAGCGGAAGCCTCACGACGGCTACGCGGCTGCTGCTTCTCGTTATTCGGCGGCGGCTGCGCACCTGCTTGAGCGATCGAAACTGCTGAGGGGCGGGATGAAGGCGGCTTGCTCCGGAGGCGCGCGACAGACGCCCCGCCCTTTGCTCAGAGGCCTCCGAGCAGGTGCACGCGGGGTACTCCCGTCGGCAGCTCTACGAAGGCGGATCAGTTACTCACCTCCCTCCCTCCCTCCCTCCCTCCCTCCCTCCCTCCGCCACGAGGCACGATCGCGACGAGGCAAAAGGCGACTTCCGCCTGGGTGGCTGGTGCGCGTCTCTGGTCTTTGGGGGCAGAGAGCTGCGTCGGGGCGGAGCCGGCGGTGCGTAAGCTCCCTTACCCTGCTTTGTTCATCTGGCGCGATCTCTCGGCTAGCTCCATCAGCTACAAAATCGAGATGAAGATATGGAGACGGCGAGCGATAAAGAGAGCAAGGGCGAACGCGAGAGAGAGAGCGAGAGAGAGAGGGGAGAGAGAGGGAGAGAGAGGGGGAGAGAGAGAGGGGGAGAGAGGGGGGGAGAGGGGGAGGGAGAGAGAGAGGGGGAGAGAGGGGGAGAGAGAGAGGGGGAGAGAGGGGGAGAGAGAGAGGGGGAGAGAGGGAGAGAGAGAGAGCGTCGATCGGAGCTGCCGAGCGCGAGTCAGGCATAGGAGCGCTTCGAAGCGACCGCAGCGCAAGCGGGCCCGGACTCGGATGCCGGAACTGCTGCTGTCCTGTCTTGGGCATCGACGAGATTTCACAAGAAATCGCCCACCCGTCGACGCCGGTGGCCATCGGCTGAGCGACGGAAAGGTAAACGCGAGGTACACTGGTACTCGTGTACCTCGGGACATGCAGCGGTGGCGGCGACAGCGGCAGCGGCGGCGGAGGACGAACGGAAGACGAGCTTTTGCCGTCGCGTTCGCGTCCGGGCGACATCGACACCAGCGGCCGCGGCAGCCAGAGAGGGGAGGGGTCGAACGCGAGAAATGCCATTTCCTGGACAGCGACGCTTCGGCGGCGGCGGGGGGGGGGCCGCCGGCGCCGGAAGCCCACGGAAGCCGCCGACTTACGTCGTACTGCTGCCTCTTGACGGTGTCCTCGAGGTCGTACTTTTCGCTTTCGAGTCGGTAGAGCTTGTCGTGCAGCTCCCTGGCCTTGTCGGCCAGCTGAGCCGCGTCGAAGCCGTCGATGGCCAGCGGCACGATGCGCTCCCTCAGCACGGCCGCTTTCTGCTGCTCCAGCTGCTCTCTGGCCTTGCCCGCGTCGACGGCGTCGGCGGCGGCGGCGGCGGTCTGCACAAGACAAAAGAAACAGTAGCGCCGCCGCAATAGAATAGGCGGAGACGCGGAATCGGCAAAGCTGCCGCCGCCGCCGCCGCAGAGACAGCGCCGCCGGAGCTTACTTCGCTTGCCATGCTTGCAGCTGCGGCGGCGGCGGGTACGAGCGAGCAGGAGCGTCGGACTAGGAGGCGGCGCCGGTCGCTGGCTGAACGAGAGATGCCGCGGCGGCGGGCGGAGCGCCGCAGTCGCTCTCGCGAAACGAATCTGCACGCGTGGGGTCGAAGTTCACGCGGGGCCGGCGCGGTCATGCCTTATTTGGCGATCTGGCATAGATGCCGCCCCTGAATTGCGTGTAATTGATTGCTCGCGATGCGATCTGCCGTAAGCGCGATGGGTGTTCGCTGTCCTGCCGCGAGATGCAGCCAATCAACCCCACTCCGCCTCCTCCGCCTCCTCGCAGCTGGTGACCTCGCGGTCAGAGAGCGTGCGTCGCCGAAAGGAGGTGCACGATGCGTGTGAGCGAGCGAGCGAGAGAGCAAGTGAGAGAGAGAGAGAGAGAGAGAGAGAGAGAGAGAGAGAGAGAGAGAGAGAGAGAGAGAGAGAGAGAGAGAGAGAGAGCGCGAGAGAGAGAGAGAGAGAGAGAGAGACAGAAAGCCTGCCTCGGAGTCTGCGTCGTCCGCGTCGCGCGCCTCCGCGTCGAGCGCGCGCGCGCTCGCTCCGCAGCAGCTCCCGAGCAGCGAAAGCTCGGCGCCACGCGCCTTTTCAGCCGGCTGCGACGCTGCCGCCGGCGAGTGCGACTTGTGCGCGACTACAAAGTTTCTCTTCCTGTCGGGCGACGTTTGCTTCTGCAGCTCGGCGACGCTGCTGCGGCGACGCTTGTCCTCCTCCTTTAGACGCCACTCGGCGTCCGCCTCTTTTTGGCGTCTTTTGGCGGCCTAAAATAGCAGCACCGCCGATGGTTGCTCTCCGCTAAATCCCGTGACGAATGCGCGGCGACCGAGAGGGCGTTGTACGAGGGCGTTTTGCAGCCGCCGCCGCCTCTGCGCATTCGTAGCGTCCGCCGCGTCAGTCGGCACGCCAGCGAGCTCAGCGCCGAGGCTGCTCAATCGGCGTGCGCGATAGACGCCTCGCGCCCGCTCGCCCGTCGCACTCGGCCGGATCGCTGGCGGATCGTGGCGAGGTCATTGGAAAGCTTTCTCTACCAATTAGCTCGCGCGAGAAAGAGTCTGTGGCCACGAGGCGGCCGAAGCCGAGGATAAATGGTCTGGAGGATCGAGTATCGAGGATCCACCAAACCATGGCATGGCACCTCCTTGAGTCAGACTAAGAAATTTTGCTCTGTATCGGTTCATCAGCCGGGAGCTTGTAGTGTAGTTACACACACACACAGGCACACACACGCACGCACGCACGCGCGCGCACACACGCACACAAACACACACACATACACACAGACATACACGCACACACGCACGCGCAAGCACACTCACACGTTTAAGCCGCAATGTATGTACTGGATCACCGTCTTAACTCCACAAACCACAGAGACTAAGTGTGTGCGAAGCAGGAGAGTTTTATATAGCATCCTCAAAGCCTAATTGGCTTTCGGTTCGCGTGCAGTAGCTAGCAGAGTTCTTCTCAAGCAACAAAGAGAATGTGAGAAGCATAGCTGATACAGCAGGGAGTGCAGCCGAGGAAGTGAGTCGCATGGCAGTAGCAGCGCAGGACGGCTGGCCGGGATGTGCCAGGTTCAGCAGCAAGAGAGAAGACGGTACGACAGAGCCGTGGACTATTGTTCAACAGTCTAGGATCAGTACAGCAAAAGCCTCTCTGTCACCGACGGTCTTCAAGTGTAAAAATGGAGCACCTAATCTATTATCCCGAGAGGACCATACGACGCAATAAGGCGAAAGGAGCCAAGCCGCAGTGGGCCTTCTGGATCAGACTGTTTCGCCGTATTCGTCGATCAACCGGAAACGTTGCAGCTTCTTTAGCAAAAGAGACACGTAACCGAACTTCGTTTGGATTTAAAGAGCAACCTCGAGAATTTTATTATCGCCAGCTGCAGAGGCTGCCTGATTGGTCTTTTGGCAACTCTGACAGTATAGAGTTACAGTAGCGTAGTCCCGAATATCAGGGAGCTAGTGAGAAATTGCAAACATTTGTGCCTGATTAGACAGAGATGTCGCATCCGAATTGGTCCATACTGTTTTGACATCTTGTCATAGCTTCTGTAACTCACCGCTCGCAGGTCTTCCTGCCTGTGCAATAAGGCATTCGAGTTAGAGCAAAGCTCTGTAAGTGGGGGTCGTCTATCGTGAACAACACAATTGCCACATTGCACCACTCCTGCACACCGACCTGCACTGGCTCCCCATACCGAGAAGCGTTAATCGACTTCTGTCGAGCGCACCTAACCGGCTTCAAATCCTTTGGAGGCAACACCTTTATTGTGCGCGCTCCCAAAGCCTGGAGCTCGCATCCGACTGGCGTCCGGGCATTCCTGCATGACTCGACGACATTTAAAAAGGATCTTCAAACCCCTACAAGCTCCTCGCAGCATATGCTCCGTCGGTGAGCACTTTTCTTTCGCGTACGATCGCAGCATCTGCTCTGGCGTTTCGCATGCTGTCGCGAACCGATTGGACACGCTCAGGCCAAGCGTCGTACCACCCGCTTTTCGAAATCCAACAGTCTAGAAATACCTCGTACAAACCTCAAATCCTTCGGAGACCGTGCATTTAGTTCGTAGGCTCCCAAAGCCTGAAACTCCCTCCTGACCTGCGTCAGAACATCCCCTGACCTGACCACATTTAATAGGAACTTGAAAACACGCCTATTTAGGACAGCATTTAGTGGGTCCCTGTGACTTGTCCATGATGTGCTTATGCATGCTGACACTGTGCATGCTGCCACTAACCACATTTGCATGCTGACCCTGTGCATGTCACCCCTAACCAGATTATTCATTGTGTTTGTTTTTCAAGCATGATTTTACTTACCATTCAATTGCATTTCTTTTTGCAGCAAATGTAAAGCGCCTCGAAAGAGATTGAGTTCTCTGAGGGCGCTTTATAAAGTGCATTATTATTATTATTATTATTACGCTCGCTCATGTACAGCGCGCGTTTGCTGTGCCCAGAGAGAATATTTTAGCACTCTCCTAGGTCGTTGAGCGATGCTGCTATTATTGCTATTATTATTATTATTATTATTATTATTATTATTGCTATTACAATCGGCGGCGTCACCTCGTCCTCACGCCGGCGGAGCTCCTCGTGCTTTCGCTTCTCCTCCATCTGGGCCTGCTCCTCCTCTCTCTTCTTTTTCCGGGCCTCCTACAAGCATGGCAAAAAGAGTCGCCGGCAGTGCACTGGCAGCGGACGCAGCCAGCGGCGCCGGGCGGCGAGCGAATCGCGTCCTCGCGGGCGGCGAATGTAGAGTCGGCAGGGCGCTCGGACGTAGCGCATGCAGCATCGAACTTATCGGCGCGGCGCGTATCGACGGCTGCGTATCGACGTATCGAGGGCGTGCGTATCGATTCAACGCAAAAGAAGCGCTGCTTGATACCTCGAGGCAGCCAATTCTAGCGTGCTGCAAGCTATGCAGACGATCCAAGGAAACCAGTTAAATCCAAGAAAGAAACTCACGATCGCTGACTGGTTGGATGGCTTCGCAGAGCCATTCGCAAGTAAGTAGATTGTGCGCCAAAGAAGAAATACAGGCACACTATTTCATATATTATATACATATATATTTATATATATTTGTATATTCTGTACAATATTGTGTATAAATGCTTACCAGCAGTATCTATTGATATAACAGCACAATTGACCGCACATATGTGAATTGGAATATGCGATCTCTCTTACAAATAACATTCTTGCCTTGGCAGCCGCGACAGTTAGTCACACTATTGCATAAATTTAAGCATTCAAAATCAATGCATAGAACCTTAAGAGGCTAAAAGGCACCTATTTATCACAGCATTTTGTGGGTTCGTGTGATTTATTCTTTGTGTGCTTGTGCGTGCTGACACTGTGCGTGCTGCCACTAACCATATTTGCATGCTGACCCTGTGCATTTCGCCTCTAGCCATGTCATGCTTTTTTTCATCGAGGAAGCTACCACTAACCGTTCGATCGTACTTCCTTGGAAGCAAATTGAAAGTGCCTAGAAAGATATTGAGCTTTCCCAGGGTGCTACAGCAAATGCCTTATTGTTTTCCTTATTATTAAGCTATTTAATTATTATTATTAGGAAAGTGTTTCATCCTCGGCAGACGCGCAGCCTTTGGATTCTCAGTGCTCAAAATCGGTTACCTCTTGTTGCCAGTTGTTCATCATTTCTACCCTCTCAACACGGACGGAGCTTGCAGAGCGCTTACTCACTTCTAACGGCCGTTTACGTACTGGTATCGGAGCTCCGAGTAGCCGAGGGCATGCAGCGAGGGCATGCAGCGAGGGCATTCAGCGAGGGCATGCAGCCATGCATTCAGGGAATCGGCGCAAGAGGGTCTACGCTCGTCGTGCCTGCGACCTGAAGATCTGCAGGAGCGAAGAGCGCTCCAAGAGCGAAGCACGTTTTACCTTTATTAGGATGCAGAACCTTCGGGGCCCCTTCGGAGCCCCCTCGACTCCCTCCCCCCCGTGGCTCTCTGGTCCACCAGGACCTAGCGATCTCACGGCGGAGCTTCAAATCCGACAGAGTGCACAGCATCGATGGCTGCACATTCATTTAAAGAAGCAACCGCGGAGCTCATGATTCGTGCGATTCACTCGCCCGATGACGCGCAATCGCGGAGCGGAATTCAAAAGCGAGTAGTTTAAAGGCTGCCCGCTGCTGTGATCTATAGGGACGTACGCCCGCGTTCGCCTTGCTTTCGGGCGATCCTGTATTGACCACTGCAAGCGCTGGTGATAACCGCGAAAGCTCCTCTGCCGCTATATAAATGACGATGTTAAATAAGCTGACCTTTTACTCAGGTGCCGCTGCCCCTTTAAAAGACTGCCTCAAATATGGCACTTGTGAACTAAGCCATTAGTGCAAAAGAGTGCTTTCTCGACAGGCTACACAATTTGGTCAGTGAGCGAGCTCAGGACAACCAGAACACGCAGACGGCACATATTCACACGCTCCCCGCGGTGTTTCAAGAGCTCTTTCCGGTGGTCCCGGAAGCGCTGCACGCAGCTGGATTTCGATGTGTCGCCGTCACACTACGAGGAGTCAAACTGCGTCAAACTACGAGGCCTCGTACCGTAGGAGAGAAAGGACCGTCGAACCGAGGCCTTCGAGTTCAAGGGATCAAGGACCCTTTGAGTTCACGGCATCAATAACCCTGGAGCAATATCCTCTGACCTCCATCTCGGACCGCGGAAGAGTAAAAGAAAAATCCTAGCTGCTTAAGCAGCTTCTTTTTGTATAGCAACCGAAGAGCCTTTACGGCTATCACCACCGCTTGCAGTGGCGATAAAGGATCGCCCACCGCAGGAATCGAACCCACAACCTCGGGACCGAGGTCATGAAAGCAACCGCCTTACCTAGTGTGCCATCACAGCTTACCAAGTAGCTGCCGAGGGGAGTAGGCAGCTCTGCGGCTAGCCATTCTGCGACATTCATTGCGCTGCACGCAGCCGGATTTCGATGTGTCGCCGTCACACTACGAGGAGTCAAACTACGAGGCCTCGTACCGTAGGAGAGAAAGGACCGTCGAGCCGAGGCCTTCGAGTTCAAAGGATCAATAACCCTGGAGCAATATCCTCTGACCTCCATCTCGGACCTCGAAAGAGTAGCTGCCGAGGGGAGTAGGCAGCTCTGCGGCTAGCCATTCTGCGACATGCGACGGCGGCGGGCAACAATCTTGGAGGCCAAGATTGTGGCGAGTTGCCAACAACTAAAGCTGATTCGGCAATTCGGCAATTCGGCTTAGTGCGAGCTAAACTACGGGATCGCACAAACCAGCCAGTCGCTGCGAGTGCGAGCCCAGAGGCGGCGGTCTGAGCACGATGCGCTGCCTTTCATTAACCCTTGGCCATTGCTTCTCTTGCGCGCGGTGAGCTGCGAAGCGCCTGAATAGACTTCTCTCAGGGCACTATCAAAAAGATCCGTTGTCGTCGTTAGTGATAATTGAGAAGTTGACCCGCATCACTTTCAGCCCAACCATCGCTTAGCCCACCAGCATGCCTCCGGATCTCTCTCTCTCTCTCTCTCTCTCTCTATATATATATATATATATATATATATATATATATATATATATCACTCGCTAATCCTTGCTGAATAGGTGGGAATACGTGCGCCTGTAGCGCGAGCGCGCATTTTTACATATCTAGGCACGACTTTCAATGCGGCACTAAAGTGGATGCATTTAAAAAACTCCAGCTCGCATTTACTGGGCAGCGCAGTCAGATTTTCTTAGCCTCGTCGTTCTCGTAGCAGCACCAGTGACTCCAGCGAAGCGCTCTAGCTCGCACCTGCTTGGCCTTCAGCGTCCGTATTTCCTCCTCCTGCTGCGTAATCTCCAAGCGGAGCTGCTTCTGCGACTCTCGAAACTTCTTCTCGTCCTCCGCTTCCTTTTCTTTCTTCTTCTGCTCGTACACCAGCTCGGCCTCGGATTTATCTGCGTCGGACATGGTCGTCGGCTGCATTCTGAAAAAAATTACAAGAGGTCGATGGCTCGCGAACGCATGCTCCGCCTCGGCGTCTCAAAAGAGGACCGTCATCCGCTCAGCAGCAGCAGCGGAAGTTCATCGAGGCCGCGCGGCTACGGCAATCAGCCGCGCGGCCTCGATACTTCCGGCGAGGCGTCGGTGTCGCCGGCACCTTACCGGTAGCTCCGTCGGCGGAGCGCGGGCGAGATCTCTGCGGCGCGGATGAGATCATTGGCGCGCCCTTATTTGGTCTCGGGGTAAAGCGCTTGCCTTCGGCGACCATCGCAACTCAGGGCTGACTGTATTTGTCAGTGCAAAATTTGCTGTATTTTAGTACGAGCAAATGCTCCGTGGAGTGGTGTCGTCGTAAAATTATTAAGCGAACGAAATCTCTTTGGAGCGGCAGCGGCGGATCTCAAACTTGCAGTGTTGGATCTTGGACGCAAAAATAGCGACAGCGTACAGTCTCATTACGCCTGGCAGAGGCGAGGCTTTTTTGCTTGCTTCACTCCGGCGCCTGCTGCCGGAGCGCCCGGAGCGAGCGACGTGCTTTCAAGAAGCGAGCGAGGACTGGGATCGCACAGGAAGCAGGACAGCGAGCCGAGATACACTGAACGCCAGCCGGTGTTACTCGAATTGCTAATTCAACCGGATGAGAGAACGACGACGCTAGGAGAGGCGCTGGGCCCTTATCGTATTCATTTCGCTTTCGCACTGAAGATTCCGAGCTGTCGCGGCAAAGCGTCGAGGCGGCCGCTCTCTCGCGAGACTCGCACGTCGGTCGCCCCGCCAGCTTCACGCCGAGCGATTGTCCGGCAGGAAGCTGGCTCGACGCTCCCCTCCCTCCCCCCCCCCGGCAGGGGAGCCCCCCCCCCGCCCCCGCAAGCGACCTTACAGCGAGCCTGCGCCTCCTCCTCGCTCTGTCAGGCTTGCGATGGGCTGCGTGCGCTGCTACGCCGGCGCGGCGCACGGTCGCCGCCCGCCCAGCCACGCCGATGCGAGCCGGTCCGCTGAGCGCACGCCAGCCGAGGAAGAAAGGCCGGCTGCTCTGTCTCTCTCTGTCTGTCCGTCCGTCCGTCCGTCCGTCCGTCCGTCCGTCCGTCCGTCCGTCCGTCCGTCCGTCCGTCCGTCCGTCTGTCTGTCTGTCTGTCTGTCTGTCTGTCTCTGTCTCTGTCTCTGTCTCTGTCTCTGTCTCTGTCTCTGTCTCTGTCTCTGTCTCTCTCTGTCTCTGTCTCTGTCTGTCTCTCTGTCTCTCTGTCTCTCTCTGTCTCTGTCTGTCTGTCTGTCTGTCTGTCAGTCTATCTGTCTGTCTGTCTGTCTGTCTGTCTGTCTGTCTCTCTCTCTCTCTCTCTCTCTCTCTCTCTCTCTCTCTCTCTCTCTCTCTCTCTCTCTCTCTCTCTCTCTCTCTCTCTCTCGGGGGGGGGTAATCGGGGGAGGGAGAGAGAGAGAGAGAGAGAGAGAGAGAGAGAGAGAGAGAGAGAGAGAGAGAGAGAGAGAGAGAGAGAGAGAGAGAGAGAGAGAGAGGGAGAGAGCAGCCATTAAGCGCTTCGCTCGGCGAGCCTGTCTCCCTCTTCGCGAGAATGTCGCCGTTCGCTGAGGATGCGGATATCTGCATTCCTTATGGATTTAACGAGCATCGGTGGCGAGATTCAAATGACGACAGGATGGAGACTGTTGTAGAGCGCTTCGATAAGTACTTTCTCCAGATACTCGTAGCGCAGTGCCACCGTTCCACTGTGGCAGTCACTACTCCACGGCCTCTCTTGTCCTCGGCTGGCTTCTGCGCGTGGTGAGCCTGCCCAGCTGCTGCTGCTGCTGCCGTGGTGCTACTGCTACGTGCATGTGTGTGTGTGTGTGTGTGTGTGTGCGTGCATGCGTGCGTTCGTGTGCTAGGCCCAGCCGCGATGGCACACTAGGTAAGGCGGTTACTTTCACGACCTTGGTCGAAAGGTCGTGGGTTCGATTCCTGCTGTGGGCGATTCTTTATCGCCACTGCAAGCGGTAGTAATAGCCGTAAAGGCTCTACTGTCTCTATACAAAAAGAGGCTGTTTAATCAGCTAGGATTTATTTATTTATTAGGCCAAAAACATTTGTTTGCATTCACGTCAGTTGTAGAGTGCTGACTTGTGTCCGATAGTCAGTGTGACTAAAGTGTTAGCCGAATACTATCTTAATTACACGACCGGGTTCCTGCCCGTTTCCTGCTGGCTCTGCTAGCCCCCGGCGCACGCCTCCCGGCACAAACGTCACCGAAGACTGGCTCAGGCGCTCTCGACAGGACCCACTTGCACCTAACGGCCCATTGGAGTAGGGCCAATGCGCTCCAGCTGGGCGCAGGCCTGCACCCAAGCTGCGGGCTGGTGGCATCAGCGTTGCCGTCGTCGCCCGACGGAAAGCACCGGCCGTGAGAACGCCGCTCAGGGCTCGGCAGGACTCACTGGCGGCGGCACACGGCTCGTCAGCCCGAGCGCTAGCGGTCGCGCGGCCCACCCAAAGTCGGCTAGATGCTGGCCTCCTGTCGCCCAGCAACGGAGCGACGCAGCCGCCGCCTCCGCCGCGCGCCCGTAGCTCAGAGGCGATGTGTACCCGCAGCTCGTAGCGTCGGCAAGCAAAGGGGCACGCCTCTAGCGGTCCCTCATCTTTCCGAGGGCGGACGGTGTCCCTCGGCGCCCTTGGCGGAGTTACGCCTACCGCCATCTGACGTCTTCTGACCTGTGACCCTGGTCCGCCACCGGTACTACGAACTGCTAGCCGCTGGCTGCGCTGACTTTCGCCTACGAGCTTTCGTCGCGTTCTGCAACTTTGCTTCGAAGAAATAGTTTCACTAGCTCAGAAAATGGTTGAGCAGCTTAGAGCGGGCAATAACAGACAAGAGAGCGCCTTTCGCCAGTAGTTTACACTGGCGAAAGGCGCTCTCTTGTCTGTTCTTGTCCGTCATTTTGAGCAGCTCAGTGTGCCAACTCTCATTTGCTAGGTCTGCCGCTGCTTATTTGACACGCATAATTCGCTGGTTCGGCCCAGCGGTTGAGGTGCTCGCCTCGAACCAAGGTCAAGGTGAGCGTATACGACGACCCAGGTCGTTGGCTCGAGCCCCGTGACATATGCTAAGCGTCTAAATATAGATTACAATCTCTTAGGGCCATATACAAATGAACTATATTAGACAACGGCTAAAAAGAGATAGATAAGCACAAAGTAATTGAACTTGAATTGAACTTTTTCAAACTATTTGGCTGTCTGTCTGCATCTCCCTCTTCATACTCTCTCTCTCTCTCTCTCTCTCTCTCTCTTACTCTTCTCGAGGCCGTTTATGTCTCCCTCTAAAGCGTACTTTGAAGCTCGCTTTGATAAACGATAGGCTTGCCTTAGGTTTACACTCGCGAAGTGCTGCGGTAATCTCGTGGGCGTAACGCCGCTCAAAAGCCCAAGAAAAGAACGACAGACAGACAGACCCATAGAAACAGGTTGAAACTCTCGTTTGACATGTAAACGTTGAATTCTCCTGTCGATACTAGGTAATACAAATAACATGACATGTAGGTATATATAGCCCCTAATAGGACTAGGTCTATTTCTAGGCACTTTACATATGCTGGAAAGGAAACAGGTACATTGGTTAGTGATTAAATGGACAGTATCAGCGCGCATAAGCACGAAAAAAATGTACACGGACGAAGGAAATGCTGTAAAGAATAGGTGAGTTTTAGCTTCATTTTAGATGTCTTCAAGTCAACGAGCGTCGCGACTGGAGTCGTGAAATATTTTCTGACCTTGGGAGCACACGAACTAGAGGCTGTCTATGTCTAAAGGAGTTGAGTTTGGTTAAATGCACTTAACAACTTGAGTCACACGAGCGGGTGGAACGACTCCTTGCCCGATTGGAAAGTAGTTTGGGTTGGTAGGCTGGACCGTGAGAATGAAGAAACCTAAAAGTGAGTGGAATCAATGTGCTGATTCGTGGCTGTTAGTGATAAGTAGCGTAAGGTGGCAAATGAGACGATCACGACAGACAAGCCCAGATGTTGAGTTTTGCACCAACTGTAAGAGCCTTATTGCACAGACTCAAAGACCCGTTCGTAGTGAGTCGCATAAGTTGAAACGGGATGTCACAGATGCACAAAGCAACAGGGATTTATATTCTCTTTTAAGCAGGTCCAAATTTTCGCAATGGCACGTAGCAGAAACTGAACAGACTTTTCTGTGGAGCTGTTGTGGTCGTCTAGTGACTTTGGAACAGAATACACAGATTTCACGCAGACGCTACTGGAGACTACCAAAGCAGCAAAAGCGATGCCATGATAACGCAGTCTTTATCCATCCTTCTTCCTCGCTCATTTTACGTTTTGGGCTTTTCAACTTCTGAGTAATACTAGGTTTTCCCTTAACTAATAAGCTGTTCTTATTTTTATTTAATGCGAAAAATCTTGCAACCATACAAGTGCGAATGTCAGCAATCCATGCAGCAACAGAGAGACAGAGAGAGAGAGAGAGAGAGACAGAGAGAGACACAGAGAGAGACAGAGAGACAGAGAGAGAGACAGAGAGAGAGATAGAGAGAGACAGAGAGAGTGAGAGAGAGAGACAGAGAGAGAGAGAGAGAGAGAGAGAGAGAGAGAGAGAGAGAGAGAGCTCCGTGGGAAGCTGGGAACCTGTGAGAGAGAGAGAGGTCAAAGCGCAGGTGAGTGAGAGTGAGCTCAAATCACAGCAGAAAGAGTGAGATCGCCATTTGAAAGGGCCGACGACCCACGCGAGGGTCCTACTCTTGACTAGATCCACATCGTAAATTCCTCGATGCTCGATCCTCGACCTGTATTCTCTCTGTCTCTGTCTCTCTCCCTCTTTTCTCTACCTCTCTTTCTTTCTCTCCCTCCATATCTCTCTCTTTCTCTCCCTCTCTAGTGCTCACTCTCTCCTTCTGCCCGCCGCCTTCCGTTCGCGCACGTCACGTTCTCCTTCTCGTTTTGTTTTGCTCTTCGATTCTCGCGTTCTCTGTTTCTCTTCCCACTATTTCTCGCTCTCTCACTCTCACTCTCTCTCTCTCTCTCTCACTCTCTTTCTCACTCTCACTCTCTCTCTCTCTCTCACTCTCTCTCTCACTCTCTCTCTCTCTCTCTCTCTCTCTCTCTCTCTCTCTCTCTCTCTCTCTCTCTCTCTCTCTCTCTCTCTCTCTCTCTCTGTCTCTCTCTGTCTCTCTCTGTCTCTCTCACTCTTTCTGTCTCTCTCTCTCTGTCTCTCTGTCTTTCTGTCTCTCTCTCTGTCTCTCTGTCTTTCTGTCTCTCTCTCTCTCTCTCTCTCTCTCTCTCTCTCTCTCTCTCTCTCTCTCTCTCTCTCTCTCTCTCTCTCTCTCTCTCTCTCTCTCTATCAGCTCCTTTTTGCTGCTATGCGCTTCAGCCAAGCCAGTCTCCCTCTCATTCTTCTTCTCATTCCTCCTTTGTTCAACTCACACGCCTTTGCGTTCCCTCGAGCCGGAGCCGATACCAAACTGGGCGCGTGCGCTCCTCACCGGCAGTGCGCTGCTTCGACGCCTGTCTACGGCTCGGGCGAGAAATCGACTGCTGTTCGCGAAGATCGCGGCGGGCTACGCCCCGGGCGTTCGACCTGGCTTCGCTCCGCTGCGCCGCTGGCTGCGCTACCCCGCTCCGGCTGGACTAGCTGGGCGGCACCGACGCCGCCGGACTGACGAGTACTAGCGCCGCCGTGAAGCTGGAGCGTATTTAGACACGAGCTTAGGCTCCGCTCTCGCTGGCCAAACACTGCGCCGGCAGAAGCCGTTCCTTTGAACGAGCTCCGGACCGAAGCCTCGACAAACACTCATCGGACGAGGCCGTCCGTCCCACGCTGCACCAGCAGACGAGCGCGAGCCGCCGCCGCCGCGCTGGCTCGGACGATCGCGCCAGGTGGCCGAGCCACTCCGCCGCTCCGCTCATCTTTAAGCAGCCATCTTGTCCTTGCCGACACGCCGCCAGTACGGGCGGAGCCCTGAGCTTTGGAGCGTGGCTTGTGGCTAGCACAGATGCAGGTGCAGCACTAATGCACGCATTTATAGCGACAGTGGCGTAACGAGGCATTAACGAAGATCGAACGACGGTCGAACGAAGGTCGAATGAGGCAGCAACTAAGAGCTGTCCGCGCATCTTAAGATGGATAGTAGGCGCTCATATCCGCAGCGTAGAGAAGTCTACTTCGACAGCGACGGAGGGCGTTCGGCAGGCGTTCAGCCTCCCTCAGCCGTGGCGTACAACAACTGTCGCACATGTTGTACCGCGGCGTACAACGATCCCGCATTCGAAGCAGCGCGTGCGAACCGAAAGCCGCTTAGGCTTGGAGTGCGCTATAGAAACGTCACGCGTCACGCGTCGCAGCCGCTCAGTCCTTGTGGCTCTGCGATGCTACAGGAGCCTGAGGTATGTTGCATTACATTACCGCCGAGCTGCCGACCGGCGCACGATGGCGCTTCGGGCGCCAATTCCGACTGGCCGAACGCCTCGATGAGCTCGACCCCTCGAGCCAGGTTCCTTAGCCTTAAGTTACAGACGACTGCTTTTTGCGAGAGGGCGCTAAGAGAACTCAATCTCTATCCAGGCGCTTCACATATGCTGCAGGACTTGAGCACGCGACCTCGGTCGTCAAAGGAGAACATCTTACCTCTGGACCAAACTAGGACGGCAACTGAAGATTACTACATAACCATTTCCTAGTCATTTTCATTAATGAACTGCGAATAATATGCCGGCAGCCATTGTCGGGCTGATGTAGAAAACCAAGGTTTGCCTATTTACCGATTGGAACCCTTTCTCGCGTTCTAGTGAGCCGTGATGGCACACTAGGTAAGGCGGTTGCTTTCACGACCTCGGTCGCGAGGTCGTGGGTTCGATTCCTGTGGTGGGCGAATCTATATCGCCACTGTAAGCGGTGGTGATAGCCGTAAAGGCTCTTCTGTCGCTATACAAAAAGAGGCTGTTTAATCGGCTAGGATTTATTTATTTATTTTTTAGTAGTGACGTGGATTCTAACCTCTGAAGTTTCGAGTTTAAATCCTCCGGGGTGGCTGAACTTGGATTCTTAATTACAGCTACGCCTCGTGTAACGGCCGAGCCTACCCAGCGTGCCGAGCTAGGTGCTGGAGGCAAGACGGCGGTATGAAAACGCACGAGTCCGAAAGAAATACGTCGATTACGAATTATTTCACTTTCTGACTCCGCATAGGCTCAGTAGCTTTGAAAAAAGGGATTGCCGGGCGCATTGTCGAGCAATGCGCGCAGGCATTGACCGCCGGTTAGCTAGTTTAAAATTAAAATAAGCTAGGGCAAGTTGATCTGGCATCATCAAGCAGTTGCTCTACTTACAAGTGCGCCGTAGCGGCTTGTCACTACTAAAGTCCTCTGTCATTCGCACGGCGCTCGCGGCGGTGCCAGTCCTTTCTGACAAGTAACGAAAGCAGACGGAGCCGCTTCCTCTGGCGCATCCAAGCGCGCCTGACGAGTTTGACGGTTGCTGCCTCGATACACGCACAGACGTCAGCAGCTCGCGGCGGCGATAAAGAGCACCCGTACCTTTAAATAACAAGACCGCATTTAAAGCGCAGAGAAGGTTGTTAGATAGCCGCTGAGAGGCGTACTTGTGCAGCACGAGCCGTAGAGTGCAACGCAGTTGGAAGCTCGGAGTCAAACTGAATTGTTCGCAGCGCAGTTCGTACAATACACTATTATTACATGCGATATATCCAGTTCCTATTTGGAATCCAGCATTTAAAGAATAAAAAACACTAGCTGATTCACTAGCCTTTTTGCATAGCGACAGAAGAGCCTTTACGGCTATCACCACCGCTTGCAGCGGCAATAAAGGATCGCCCACCGCAGGATTCGAACCCATGACCACAAGACCGAGGTCTTAAAAGACAACCACCTTACCTAGTGTGCCATCACGTCTTACCTCCGTCATCCACGTTGGTTGACTGCATTAATAGTTTCTTCAAGGCGTAACTAGCTAATACAATAATAATGTAATTCATTTGAATAGCGCCCTAAGAGAACTTAAGCTCTATTCAGGCGCTTCGTGTATGCCACGGGGCTCGAGCCCATGACCTCGGTCATCAAATACATCCACCTTGACTTTGATCGTTAAAGGTGAGCACCTTAACCGCCGGGCCAAACCAACGCGGCCCTGAGCACTGATAAGACCACACGCTACTGTGCAATAATACGTTCAGCAATTACTGCCTCGATATCAGGGCTACTCCTTCTTATGACTCGACAAATTAATGGAATGTAAATGTAATGTATGATCATTTGTAACTTCACAAAGCTATAAAGACTATATGAGTGTTACGCAAGAGAGTTTTGTATAGTGCACTCACAGCCTAAGCGGCTTTCGGTACACATTCGGTAGCCAACAGACTTCATCTCACGCAACAAAGAGAAAGTGAGAAGCATAGCAGAGTCAGGAGATCAGTTGAGGTAGTGAGTAGCATGGAAGTAGCAGCTTAGGACCGCTGGAAAGGATGAGCCATATTCGGCAGCAGGAGAGTAGTTGTCATTGAGTAAGAATCGTGGAAGCGAGTTCCACAGTTTAGGATCTGCAGAGCTCAAGTTTCTATCGCCAACGGTCTTTAAGCGTAGGAATGGAACAGCTAATTTATTGTCCATACAGGACCTGAGGGCGCGAGGAGGCTGAAACTGGTGCACCAGATCAGCTAGATTTATTGGAGCCAAGACGTGGCGGACCTTGTGGGTCAGCGTAAGAACTTTGCTCTGTATCCGTTGATCAACCGGCAGCCATCCTAGCTCTTTTAGCAAAGGAGACACGTGGTCAAACCTCCGGGACTTGAAATCTAGCCTTACAGCCATATGCATAGCTATTTGCTGTGGTCTAGTTAACTTCTTTAGTAGCCCAGCAAAAAGGGAATTGCAATACTCAAGCCGGGACAGAACTAAGGAGCTAGTTAAATTTTTGCAAGCCACCAAGGAAGACAGCTCGTGATCTTAGATAAGGATCGGGTGTGATGACAAGCTGTAGAAGCAGTCTTCTGAATGAGACTTTTAAAATTTAGACAGCTGTCGAAAACGACACCCAAATTTCGAGCATCACCTATTAGAAGAGCAAAGCCTCTAAATCCTGCCACACGCTTTGGGTGTCCTATGAGCAGCAGCTCAGTTTTATCGTCATTTAATTTCAGGAAGTTTTCCGACATCCAGGATCGAATGTCGGCAAGGCAAGCATTCAGTTTATCAGTTGCTGCGGCGGATTCCGACTTTTTGAATGACAAATACAGCTGAGTATCGTCAGCATAAAAGTGATATCCAATTCCATACGCCTTAATCACTTTTCCCGGAGGTTGAGTATGAATGGAGAACAGCAAGGGACCGAGGACGGACCCTTGAGAAATTCCACAGGTGACCCGTCTTATGGGTGAGACCTGACCCCCACACTACATGGATTGAACACGATCAAACAAGTACGATTTAAACCATGCCAGTCCCCCTCCGGCAGACCGATCGTTGTTCTCAATCGTTCAAGTAGGACTTCGTGATCAATGGTATCGAAGGCAGCTGATAGATCTAGCAGAGCTAGGGCAGTGACATTCCTGTCATCTTTGCCGCATAGAATTCTATTGTTAACACGGTGGAGAGCAGTTTCAGTGTAGTGCTGCCTCTTGAACCTCGATTGAAATGTTTCTGCCATATCATTCTTTTCAATACCAGCTGCTCAGCGACAATTTTTTCCAAGAGTCTTTGACAAAAAGGAAAAAGGGAAACTGGACAATAATTTGCAAGGACCTCTGTATCTAATCCAGGCTTTTTAAGTATAGGTCTTAAGATTGCCGATTTGAAGGCCTTAGTTACGACCCCTTTTTCCAAAGAAGCATTACAAATCTCGGTTATGCCAGGGCTAAGTTGGTCTGCCAGTGAAGACCACAGATATAATGGTATAGGATCTTCAGGAGACGAGCTCTTTTTACTAGACCTTATTAAGGTAAGGTAGCCACATCGCACACAGAGGCCTCGGAAAATCTTTTAAGGAAGGCCGCACGCAGATTCCACAATTGCTTTACTCGACTCGGATGGAGCTTTATGGAGGCACGAATGCATCGACCTACATCCTTGCCCTAGAGCCGTGATGGCACACTAGGTAAGGCGGTTGCTTTCACGACCTCGGTCCCGAGGTCGTGGGTTCGATTCCTGCGGTGGGCGATTCTTTATCGCCACTGCAAGCGGTGGTGATGGCCGTAAAGGCTCTTCTGTCGCTATGCAAAAAGAGGCTGTTTAATCAGCTAGGATTTTTTACATGTCTCTTTACTTGCTTATACCAGCTTACCTGTCTGACAACATTGCTTCGCCGGTGGGCTCTCGCACCACTTAGTCCTCATGACTTTTTGGAATTACAGACGGAGATACATCACCTGCTCATCGGCTTTCATTCGTCTCGCAGACCGGGGTGCTAGATTTAAACTTTTGGGCGTCCGGCTCTCAGTTTGCGCGCACCGAATGTCTTGAACCCGCTGCTGGCTTTCACCACCACCTGCATTGATTTTGCATCATAATCTAAGTCTCAACTAATGAACCATACGTTCAGCTCAGCTTTCCCTGCACCCCAGAGAACTAGCCGTTGTTGCACTTTTGCTCATGTGTGCTTTGTGTGCATACTTGTGCATTATTCAGTGCATTTTACTAACAAGGGGTCCTACTAACTAGCACACTTGAGTGTCTTCTTGTATGTTTTGGTATGCTGGTCTAAGCATGATACTTTGTGCATCTGTAAGATTGTCTAAGCACGATACATTGCATGTCATTAATGCCTGGTCATTGCCTCTTTTTCGGTTGCTAAGCACCTGGACGGTAATTCGGTTCTGTACGCTGTAAAATGACTTAGTGTCATTCTCTGGCCGAATGACCTAGTCTACCAAATGACCGACTTCACGTTCGTCTAATGATCTCTCGCCACTGAAAACTACTTGAAGCCTTAATCTAGGATCTGTGGGCTTTGATGCATGCGCGGACTAGGAAATACTACCATGGAGTAGGCCGTCGCGGGCGATGGAATCCCAGTACGTCCGAAAACAATGCGTTCGCTGTGCCGATGGGCGCTGGCTTCGTGTGCGCCGCCTCGCGACGTCTTGCCGAAAAGCGTCGTACCGGCGATTGCGGTGGTGCAGGGGGATTCGGTTTTTGGCTCTATAATAGCACAACCAGTTCAAAAGCGCACTCCCGCGTTCGGGCGGAGGCAAGTAGCAGCTGGTAATGTCAGACCGGATGCCTTTTAGTGTCTTTTCTTACCGGGTGGTTAAGGTTAATGGGCGATCGAACCCAAAAAATAAATTAACCCTTCGTTATTTGCAGATTTCTGCTGGTCTCTGCTGAACTGGCTGCTGACTCACAAGAAACGCACAACAAAAGCGCCGGTGCAAAGAGCTCGGGGACCAAAATGAATAAAGCCAGCCTAATGCTCGGCGGCGCCGCTAGGAGCTCGCTCCGGTGTGCGACTGGTGCTTGGTGCTAAGGGTAGTGCTTGGACGTATCCGGCGCGCCGCTCTCGCCCTAACCGTCAGTACTGGCTATACGGCCAGAGAGTCTTAGTCTCGTGCCCGCACCTGTGCTTGGCACTTACTAATGAACAATTCGCCTAACGCGACGACGGTCCGGATACGCAAATAAACCCAAAAAATCGACCGATTTTTCGGCCCTGAGATCAAACTTGAACACTGCAGCAGTGCACGCTGGACGTTATGACGGAGCGCTATGCTGCCAGTGTGCAAGAATTCAAGTAGCAAACTCACAGCAAGCAGCAAGTTATAGAGGTCAAGACGGGATGTCACAAATACATGGACCAATATAGATGTGGTATCCCTGTCTAAGCAAGCCTGAATTTTAGCAATGTTATGTAGCAGAAAGTAAGCAGACTTAACTGTGGAGCTGATGTGGTCGTCTAATGACAGGTCACTTTAATAATAATAGTGATAATATTGCACTTGATAAAGCGCCCTCAGAGAACTTAATCTCTTTCTAGGCGCTTTACATTTGCTGCAATTGGGGTGCTATATAAATGAATTGCTATATATATATATATATATATAGCAATTCATTTATATAGCACCCCAAGAGAATTTAATCTCTATTCAGGCGCTTCACATATGCCTCGGGGCTCGAGCCCACGACCTCAGCCAGACCTTGGTCGGGGCGAGCACCTTATCCGCTGGACCAAACCACCACTTCAATGGCTTAGGTCCTCCCTCAATAGGAGATTTCGGCGAGTTGATGTGAACGGCCAGCGATGCCGCGCGCTGGCTTGGCGACCAAATCAGCTCCATGCTCAAGCCGTTTGGGCTAGTGGATAAAGTGCACGCGTCTAACTAAGGTGAAGTTGAATATATTTGGTGACTGAGGTCGTGGACTCAAGCCTCGTCCCATATTTAAAGGGTCTGAGTAGAGATTAAGTTATATTAGGGCGCTATAAAAATGAATGAATTATTTATGTATTTAGTATACCGTTGGCCCTTAAAATATGCGGTACCTCATGAATCTATTCTGGGTCCACGTCATTAGACAATTTATAGTCTCGCTCTCGCCGCTATAATCGCTAAGCACAATTTAGGCTTACATTTGTATGCAGATGGCGAGCATTGGTACTTGAGCGTTGATCCTTTCCTGCCTACCATCTCCAAACTCTGTCAACTACCTTGGAGAGTCAATTACCGGAAATTCGCACTTGGATGGCAGCAAATTTTCTCATGTTTGACGACAATGAAACCGGCAAAATAGTCTTGAAAAGTTTAGTGTCGCTTGGAAACTGGAAGGCTTAACCCCACAATAGGCTGGACCGGCATCTCGGCACCACGGAATCAGCGGGTGTGTTCCAAAATGACCTTTCACTATACTACTAAGGATGCTTGCGTCAGCTTTCAAGAACGGAGCATCAGAAATCCTAGCCACATGGCCAGAATGATTTGCATATCGGAATCAATCGACTGCTTAGCTATCTAGCAATACTTTGGTGCTTCTTTCAAACTATTGAACTCCTCGGAAACAATAGAGCAGCACATAGACATGTAGCATTCTTGCAAACAAGAATAGGGCACAGAAATCTCTGTATGTACTCACACAACTATAATCAGATCATATGACACTGTTAAGAAGCGAGGAATATATATATATTCTGAGTCCAGCTTTGGTTTTCAATGCTCGGCAAAACTTTGAATTAGTTTGTATGGTCCCGAAGCCTAGAACTCACTCCCGACTTGCGTCACAACATCTTCTGACTTGACCACATTTAAAAAGAACTTGAAAACGCACCTATTTAGGACAGTATTTAGTGGGTCCCTGTGATTCGTCCTTTATGTGCTTGTACGTGCTGACACTGTGCATGTTGCCTCTAACCACACTTGCATGCTGACCCTGTGCATGTCACCCCTAACCATGTTGTTCATGTTGTTTATCAAGCATGATATTACTCAGCGTTCAATCGCGTTTCCTTTGCAGCAAATGTAAAGCACCTAGAAAGAGATTGAGTTCTCCGAGGGCGCTTTATCAAGTGTATTTTTATTATTATTATTGGTCAGAACTTGGAATATGTTGAAGCATGTATTTCAGCTACCTTGAGTAAAAGCAACCTTTTTTTTAGCATAATATCTTTGCTAAGTGGCGAAAGCATCATATAAATTTTAATCTTACAGATTTGCATTCAGAATTCAAGACGAAATTCTTGACGAGTGTCTAGAGCTCTGCTCATGACGATTCGGCATCGTAACATACCATAGAAATAAAAGTGAAACTGGTCCCAGTCTAAACTTGAAACTAAAGAAAAAATAACAAATTGATATAAAAATAAAATGTAAACTAGAAAAAAGTCAAATAAACAAGAGTTGTTACCAAGTCTTGTCCTATGCTTGCAGCAAATTTTACCGATATTTCTTTTTACCTATAGTTGCATTCATTGTTCCTATATTTTTCTGCTTCAGAGACTTTGCGTTACAGTGTGTTAATCCTAATTTTTATTCAATCAAAGTATGCTCAAGACCTTAGGTAGTAGCTTCCAGTAACGGACGAGTTCGGCAAGCCTTTTTCTTTATTCTAGCTTGTTTGTGTATCAATTTTTACTCGCTGTGGTTAAAAACTTTATTTCGCAACATTTCCGTATTTCTGTTAGGTAATTTTTTAATTTTCTCGCTGCATTCACTTCGCTTCTCCCTTTTTACGTGAATGTGGTTTTATTCTTCAAGCGCCAATGGACTCTGGACGAGGAGGCACAACCGTAATTAATTACCGGAGCATGCACGCGGACAGCGTTAAAACTCGGTCGCAGCTGCGAAGCTTAGTCTTTATTGGCCAATAGCGCGCAGAGCGAGCGCGAGAGCCACAGAAGAGGGCTCGTCGCTAGCGTGGACACAGGTTCAAACGCCGCCGCGACCCTCGCACCGCCATCGAACCATCATTTTCCAATACTATACGAGGAAACTCTGCCAGTTGAACCGCAGACCGACTAAGTACTCATTGGAAAGTTAACTGACATTTCGCTGCCGCTCTAGATAAGAAGCATTTGAAACCAATCACTAAGCATCTTCCAAGTTTTAAACTAACCGACACTCGTAAAAACCTATGGTAAACTAAAGCGGGTCTGCGCCGACAATCACGTTGGTGAAGGCGTGCACTTCAGCCGTGGAGGACTGTGAGCTCGCTCCTCACGCTAACGTTATTTCGAATGTTCGGAAGGATGAAGCAGGTAACTTCCCGTATTTCTCTTCTCACCCGCTCGCGGCTGATTCTTCTGATGAGCCTGAAGTATAAATGCTCAAAATAACAAAGCTTCTCAGTATCGAGCGAAATTCTGCACGCCGATTTGCTGCAATGCTCACGAGCTTGGACTCTGGCATGCGTTCCAACCGTCTCATTGCTTCCGATTCTCACTATTTCTCTCTCTCTCTCTCTCTCTCTCTCTCTCTCTCTCTCTCTCTCTCTCTCTCTCTCCCTCCCTCTCGCTCTCTCTCTCGCTCTCTCTCTCTCTCTCTCTCCGTCTTTCTCTCACGTTGCGACCTTTGAATTATGTCAGACTTTCCTTATTCCACGCTCTCTCTCTTTTTAGCACATCTGTTTCTGCCCTCGCCCTGTCTCTCTCTCTCTCTCTCTCTCTCTCTCTCTCTCTCTCATTTACTCTCATTCTCTCACTCTCTCTCTCCGTCTTTCTTTTTCCACTCCTCTTTCGTCTCTCTGTCTCTGCGTTCTCTCTAGAACTGTTAGTATTTGCGCTTGGCTTTCAGCAGCTTTCGTACTCTACCGCCAGTCTGCTCAATCAGTTTGGCTATCGGCAGGCTCTAGAAAATGGAGCAGAGTAGTGTTCGCTCACGCACGGGCTCGCACCTGATCAAGGGCAAGGCCTCGAGCCTATTCGTTGGCGTGTTCCTCGCCGTCGTCTAGTGCGTACTTGGGCTTGCCAGTCGGTCTCAGGTCGATGTGAATGCTGTGTGCGTCTAACGTTCTTTTTTCAAACTTGGAAAACCTTGCAAAATGAAAAAAAGTAAGAGGCTGCTTATGTGCAAGCGTCAGCTGTCTTGCGGCTGGCTTTTGGCTACGGCTACGCTGAGGTTCCCGGTTCGAATCCTGCGGGAGATGGAAATGTTTCACCCTCGAATACGCTCAATCGTGCAAGCGAGCCGCTCACCGTGTTACTGCGACATCGGGCTGGACAGTAAATTTAAGGACGCCTCAAAACGTCGCTAGAAAACCACAGATAGTTAGGCAAAGTGATTCTCGATGTGAAGTAGACGATACAAATTATTGCCTTTTAGCACTGTTCCACGCCATTATGGAACCTCAAATGAGCCAGCACCTCTTGAGCGATTACCGCCGGTAGCTTTCGCCAGTTGGCTTCGAGTAAGATGAGACCTTATAGAAACCCGTGAAAAAATTAAAAACATTGCTGGACTTCTCTACCTATGACCTATACGCAGCCTCTGTATCGTACCTCAAGATAATCGTCAAATGCCACGTACACTTGGTCCGGCTATAAAAGGTGCCAATCTAATAATACAAAATTCCTCACCAGCAGTATTTGAACCCAGGATTTCATAATCCAAAATCGGTTACACTAGTCATTTGGGATCAGGAGCAGCCCTCGGTCAGCCGAATCATTCATAAGTAAGGCTGCAAACCGCTGCACAGGCTCTGCGCCATATTGCAACGCTATTACTCACTTGGCGTCGGTCTTCGAAATCTTTTTCAACACCGGCTTGACACTGGAAAAATTGTATGTACATGAGTGAGCATACGAAGCGAACCTGCCAGAGAGCCTCTGTAAGCAACAGCTATGTACCATCCCCATTCTAGAACGAAGTCGGACAATTGAATCACGGTTGCTTAAATCATGCCAGTAAATTCTGAATACGTTCACTCTAGATTTTTTTACCGTAGAAACCTCGGAGCCAATTTCGCGAGCGTACTTACAACTTGCCCTTAACGTCACTCATTTGAACTGTCAGCTCGTTGATCTGAAACAAAGACATTTGACTTGAATTTCGCCAGCATCGCGTACGCCAAGATCTCGTGATATGCGCAATTATTGAGATAGTGACGCCATATACAGCTACTATGCTTACCTCGTGATCCAGCTTGCCCACTTTCACTTCGAGGTCATAGTTTTCACTCTCTAACTCACATATTCTGCTGTGATATTTATCGCACAAAGCTTCCAGTTCAGCTAAAACAAGTATTCGCGAACAACGAAAGTTAAGCAATGGCGATTACACGAACATAAATCCAGAAAAAATACCAGGATCGTACTCGAAAATGTCAGCGAGTATCAAAGCCAGCCCTACGATGGGCGCATCAGAAGGAACGCTAGTTCTCGAACTGCTCTGTCGTTTGAGCACTGGACCGCAAACTCCTGAGCCCGATAGCTGGCGCTCGAGGAAAATTTGGCACGCAGCTCCGCAGCAGACCGACAGTCAGCCTTCGGATGTTCTGCATTTTGAAAAATTGAGCATCCTTTTTTTAGAGCCACATAATGCTGCACATCATTGCCATTACAAGTAAAAAATTCGGCTAGGCAAACTTAGAAATAGGCGGAAGTTAGCGTTTCGCTGGCAAAATTAACCTCGTAGGCAGATCCACGTTGCTAGACCTTTGCCGAACAGTATGCAAGATACAAAGTTGAAGTTTTTTGTCTATGAAGTCTCTGTTTCTTAGTTAAGAGCAGTAGAGACAATAGATCGGTATAGCGAGCGCTTTTTACAAATGTAAGCGCGATCGCAAAAAGCGTTAGATTCTACAGGTTCCCGGTGCTTTCTTGATCAGCTTCGACGTTCGTAACGAATTTTATCCTTTACTGTCTTTTTTTGTATTCAACCACTCATCAGTCTTTGGTCTTTTATAGCTTTGCTATGCTATAATAAAAGAATAATAGTAAAATAAGAATTTTTTGGCACCTCAGGCTGAAAAGAAAGCCTGCCATGCAAAGCTAAGAATTGTATTGTATTCAATTCCGATGCTACGCTGAAGAATAATATTTAACACCAACTTTTATGTACAGCTATGCGTGCTTAATAACGAAAGCTTCGCCGACCTTCACTTCTTGAGAGCAAATCATCGGGCAACGAAAGCATTCGTCCGGCAAGAGCGTTCCTTTTCTCCAATATCCGGTCCTGCTCTTCTCTCTGAAGGTCGGCCATTGCAAATTCCACAATAAGCTTCTAAAAGAATAGGAATAGTTATGTAGCCGGGAATTCGTTTGCTTTTCAACGGTGCAGAGCGATTGCATACACCATGTGTTGTAAACGCTGTTTGGTGGCTCGCAGAGTGCTTGCTTTAAATGTGAGGGCTGCACTTGGTGGATTCTGCGAGGGGGTTTCCGCGGGTAAAATTTCAATAATGTTTGCTGCGCTCAAGAACATGCCTCACTCGGCAGAAAATTAGTAAGTTGGCAAATGTTGAAGCAGAAAAGATCTTGCTTTGGCGCTACGTTGTTTATCTCTATTCGTAACTTAGGTCACCGATTATAAAAACTTTTTTATCCTAAAGTTACTATGTTACTGAGTTCGACTTGCAATTCGCTGCCGCTATTAACGGCTAATCTTTTCAGCTGAGTTGTGTCCAGTCCGGTGCGAGTATCATAGATTTTGTGTAGGTGTGCTCGCACAAGTGTTTGAGTGAGTACATTTGTGCATCCGAGTGTCTTTGCATGTTCGATTGTGTGTGTGCCTGCACGTGTGCATGGGTACGTGGGAATGCTCACGAGTGTGTGTGTGCGCACGTGTGTTTGTGCACGTGTGCGTGCGCGGCGTGTGTGCGTGCGTGTGTGTGTGCATGTGTGTGTGTGTGTATGTGTGTGTGTGTGTGTGTGTGTGTATGTGTGTGTGTGTGTGTGTGCGTGCGTGTGTGTGTGTGTGTGTGTGTTTATGCGTGGGTGTATGTGTGTTCACTCGCCTTGCCGAGCTATATGAAACAGATGCAAAGGTCTTGCTCGTGGTCTTGTGCGATCCTAAAGCTCCCGTAGCTGTATTCTTCCCCAGTTTCAGAGTCGGGCTCGGTCATTACGGTTAAGCAAACCTATTTCCTTTCAGCGTTAGCCATCTTGTTTTCTTCTGGGATGATCGCTCCACCGGGTTATCTGTAACTGAATCCGTACGCTCACCTGCTTATATTATCCTTTTATTTGCACGAGTAACACTTGTCTGCAAACCTCTTTGAGAAATAGGAAAGCGGAATGATTTAGCTGACCCGAGGTCATGGGTTCGAATCTTGTGGTGGGCGATCTTTTATCGCCACTGCAAGCGGTGGTGATAGCCGTAAAAGGTTCTTCTGTCGCTATACAAAAGAGGCTGTTAAATCAGCTAGTATTTTTTTTTATAGAAACTAATCGCCAACTTCGTCTCCACGATCGCCATTTCCAGTCGTAGACATCAACTGATGCGTACATTCAGGAAAAAGCAGCGTCTGTCCAGCAGCTGAAAAGCTGAGCGTTTGTGCGGAGCTAAAATTTGCCTTCCGTCGCACGCGGGTGCATTCACTGAGCGAGAGACTCGCATCGCGACACCCGCCTTTAGTAAAGCTTTTTTCTCAGGCGAAAGACCTCCGAATCCCCGGCGCCGTCCACGCTTTCCGTGTTCTTCTCTGTCCTTTAGTCCGTTCTCCTGAAATGCATTAAGCAAATCGTTCGCATTGGTAACCTTGAACCAGTGACAAACGCTCACCGTATCCCAAGATTTTCCTCAAGCGAAAATGCTCACGATCGGTGGGGGGCAGCCGCGAAGTCAAAATGGTGACATAGCGGCCAATGCTTTGTGTAGAGGAATCTAGCTTCTAGTCCAAATCATGCATTAAAGCAAAACATTTCAAATTGATATAAGTAAATCTCATACCTAGAGAAACAAACTTACAATAACATGAAGACAAGAACCATCTAATGTTTCTTATATAATCCGATAAGATTATTGCGCTACTTAAATGACCCTAACGCTAACCGGAAGTAGGACTTTCGTGAGACTTTCACTTATCGCTACCTTTGCACGCTGCGTTATTACAAGCGCCCGGTTGGTATCCGTTGATCAAACGGGAGCCATTGAAGCTCCTTTATCAAATGAGACTCACGGTCAAACCACTGGATTTGTTAACTAGCCTCGTAGCAATATTCATCACCAGCTGCAGTGGCCTAGTAGCTTTTTTCGGTTGCCCAGAAAAAATGAAGTTGCCGTAATCTAGCCGAGACAGAACCAGAAAGCTAGTAAATATTTTTGCGAGACACCGTAGAAGACATTCCGTAATCTTAGATAGGGATCCTTCGTGCTGACTAGCTGTGAATGCATTCTTCCTAATGAAGCTTCAAACTTTAGGAGGCTTTCAAAGACGACACCTAAATGCCGAGCACGCAGAGGCAGTCGCATACCAGCATCATCTATTAGAAGAGCAAAGTCTGCTAGTCGGGCCACACGCTTGGTGTGTCCTAAGAGTAGAATTTTCGTTTGATCCTCATTTAGTTTAAGGAAATTTGCCGACATCCAGGATCGAATGTCCGAAAGGCAAGGAAAGATTCAGTTGATCAGTCACTGTAGCAGATTCCGATGGTTTAAACAAAAAACACAGTAGATTATCGTCAGCATAAAAATGGTGGCCGATTCCATGGTGGGCCCGAACCACTTTTTTCGGTGGTTCAGTACAAATGGACAACAGCAAAGGACTGAGAACGGACCCTTATAAGACTCCAAAAGGGACTGGTTTGGTGGATGAGACCTGACCCCCACATGACACGGCTTTAACATGATCGGCCAAGTACGATTTGAACCATGCCAGCTCCTCGTCTACTAGATCGATCTTTGCTCTTAATCATTTAATAGGATGTATTTATATATTTATTTACACACACACACACACACACACACACACACACACACACACACACACACATATATATATATATATATATATAACTGCAGCTCATAGGACACCCTAAGCGTGTGGCTGGATTAAAAGGCTTTGCTCTTCTAATAGGTTATGCTGTTATGCGACCATCACCACCTGCTCGAAATTTAGGTGTCGTTTTCGACAGCTGCCTCAATTTCAAAAGCTTCATTCAGAAGACTGCTTCTACAGCTAGCCATCACGTCCGATCCCTATCCAAGGTTGTGAGCTGTCTTCCACGGTGGCTTCTAAAAAATTTAACTAGCTCCCTAGTTCTGTCTCGGCTTGATTGTTGTAATTCCCTTTTGGTTGGGCTACCGAATAAAGCAACTAGGACACTGCAGCTGACTATGAATATGGATGCAAGGCTAGTCTTCAAGTCCCAGAGGTTTGAGCACGTGTCGCCTTTGCTAAAAGAGCTAGGATGGATGCCAGTTGAGCAACGGATAAAGAGCCAAGTTCTTACGCTGACCCATAAGGCCCGCCACGTCTTGGCTCCTTCGTACCTAGCTGAGCTGCTGCACCAGTTTCAGCCTCTTCGCGGTGTCAGGTCATTTGTGAACAATAAATTAGCTGTTCCATTCCTCCGCTTAAAGACCGTTGGCAACAGAAGCTTTAGCTCTGCAGGTTCTAGACTGGAACTCGCTCACGATTCTTACGCAACGACAACTACTCTACTGCTGCCGACTATGGCTCATCCTTTTCATCGGTCCTGAGCTGCTACTTCTATGCTACTCACTACCTCAACTGCTCTCCTGACTCTGCTATGCTTCCCACTTTCTCTTTGTTGTGTGAGACAGTGTCTGTTGGCTACCGACTGCGTACCGAAAGCCGCTTAGGCTGTGAGTACGCTATACAAAACTCTCCTGCGTAACACCCACACGGTCTTTACGACTTTGTGGAGTTACAGACGGAGATAAATACATGCATATTTATATATATAATTCATTTGCACATCGGCCAAAGAGAACTTAATCTCTATTCAGGCGCTTCGCATATACCACGGGGCTCGAGCCCAAGATCTTGGCCATCAAATACATTCACCTTAACCTTGGTCGGGCGAGCACCTTAACCACTGGGCCAAACCAGCGTATGATCGATAGCTTCGAAGGCAGCCGATAGACTTAGCGGAGCTAGAGTAGTGACATTTCCGCTATCGTTGGTGCATATTTTATAGGACGTCATTGGTTACAAAGAGAGCAATTTCAGTGGAATAGTTTAGCTTGAATCAGAACAGAAATTTAATTACAATTTATTCTCTTCAATGTGCGCTTAAGCTGCTTAGCGACAATCTTTTTAAGAATCTTTGACAGAAAATGAAGAGGGAGAAATTGGATGCTGGCCAATTTAAAGGACTTGGGTACAAACCCCGTTTTCCGGAGAAGCATTAAAAATATCAGTCATGGCAGGGCCAAGATTGCGTGCGAGTGCAGACCACAGAAGAGATAATATAGGGTATTCAGGAGATGAGCTTTTTTTATTAGGCTTTTTTAACGTAGCCACGTCGCGCGTAGAAATCTTGGGAAGTCTTTTATAGGACGGTAACAAGTTGCGATTCAACAACTGCTGTAGTCTGAGATGGCTTTATGGAGACACGAATGTGCACAATTTTGTGTGTGAAGAAGGCTGAAGACTTGTCCGCCGAGGCGCTAATATCTGGGTTGTGAGAGCTCTCAGAATTGTCAAACAAGTTGTTCACCGACTCATAAGTCTGTTTGAGGTCTGACTGGCAGAAATTTAGTTTTTAAGTGAAAAAAGCCGCGACTTTTTTAAGCTATAAATATTAGTTATTATTTTTATTTATTTTATTATTTTATTTAATTTTATTTTTATTTATTTATTTATTTTATTTACTGCTGCCTTTTATAATTTAATTTATTATTTTATTATTTAATATAAATACTAATAATGAGAATAATGAGAAATTTGCGTATCACCATAGACCTAAATCTCTTTCTAGACACTTCACACATCTGCTGTAAAGAAAGCATTATTTGAATTAGTAGCCGCTTCAAGCTCAAACCCGCTGCATCGCTGTATCGAGCGAGCGTACGAACGCTTCTATGTTTCCCTAATGAAAGGTTTCATTGCTTCACATACCATTCAGTTTTCTTGGCTTAGAACAGATACAGTGAGATAGAAATCTGCCGAGGAGAAGGGAGGAGGTTCGTTTCAGCGTCAGCAGGCGCTGCAAGCTTGCGCCTCCTCATCCTACCTGTTTCTCCTCAGGTGACTTTCCTCTATCGTAGGCGGCTTCCGCTTCCTTTTTCTTCTCCGTCTCTGCAGCCTCTGCGTCTGCGGTCATTTTGGCTTTCAGCGGAAGTCGCTCTTCTTCAGCCTCCTCCAGGGCCTTCACGGCAGCTTCTTCCTCTTCCTGAAGAAATTCGTTGATATTACTATACTACAAGCTCCGAGCACCTTAATTCACAACGAAACACTGCAATACAACTCTTACAGAAAATGCAAACGTTTGCTGCTTGCCAAATAGGAATTTCTTACGTAATATTAGATAACGTGTGAACCGTCGTTTTTCAATTTATATAATTCTGGCATGTCTACTTGGCGGTACGGTGGAGAAAAGACAATCGTGAAGCTTGCTATCCCAAAAACTTCGTGGAAACTGACTTGACGCTCAAGAGCAGCTTCTACTTCTGCACGGTGGACCCTTCCAAACGTCTCATTTGCACGAGCATGCCTCCCGCCATTTAGTCAGCTATTCCTAGATCAATGGCCTTGACGCGCCTGCTCCCCGTCCCCACTCCTCCGGAGGTCAGCTATCTCCAGGAGAGTACGGCAAGTCACGCAGAGTGAGGAGCAAATTGCTAATACAGATTCCCATCTCACAGATGAGGCTGAAAATAGGTCATTCTTCCCCAGCCAGAAAGACCTCAGCGATCTGATCCGAGACCTTGGTCAAGCTCAAAGCTCAGCTTCAGACACTTCAGGCACTGTAACTTGCTGGATTTATGTGTGAAAGTAACAGATCAGACAAAGTGACCCTAACTTTTTCCAAATTCAGAGTAAATCTATTTAAATTGTGATTCATTTGCTGATCTTTCTGACCAAATTCGAACCACGAGATGTAAAATTTGTCTGCTTTTTCATTGGAAACGGGTTAGTTTCTAGCTTATCATTTAGCCCATGTCACAAAAGCAACTGTTTAGGGCATTGTGGCCATTTTCTGTACTTCTCCGCCATAAGCAATTAGGAAATAACAGGTACTACCAGGTGCAAAAATGGTTTCTTCACTATTTTAATAAAGCGCTATTTCGATATTTTGTGCCAGCAATAATAATTCTAACTTAGAGATACCTAACTTGAAATAGACCGAAGCCAACAATGACTCTCCTCCTCAGTTTGGCACTAAGAGTTTCCAGCCATTCTTCAGTGCTAGATGCAAAAAATAATAAAACACACTTGAACTTTGAGAGGGAATCTATTTTTATATAGTAAATAAACCAATTAGTTATCATAAAACAATAAGTGCTGCTGCTGAAAAGTGAGATCATTTCTATGGGGTTCTTAGCACTAGATAAACATTGGCATGGTCACACACTTGCACACATAGAAGCAGCTGGAGTCACCTGCAGCCGGTGGCTCCTGCTGCTGTGTCCTCACTAGTAAAAATACGGTAAATCAATGTTGAGCAGAATTTTCCAGATCTGAACGCAAATGCTAACTGGCACAGCTATCCAATTTGGCAATAACTGAGCGAAAACTAATAACCTAGCAGGCTTGCCTAGGGGGAGGTAGGGTTGGACCGTGATAGCACAGGAGGTTATAGCACGTGATAGCACGGGAGGTGCTCGCTCTTCTCGACCGAGGTCGTGGGCTCGAATCCTGCAGTTGGAGGATTCGTTATTGCCAACTTCAAGCAGTGATGATAGCCGACGAGGCTCTTCTGCCACTACTAGTAACTCACTGCCTGTGGACTCGCTTCGTTGGGTCATAGTAGTTCAGTCACGGAAGACAATGCTACACCATCTTTCCGCCTGACGGACGTTCGCCATCTTGCTACGTGACGCAAGTGCACCATCTTTCGGCGTGACGGTCTTTCTCGCTTTAATTAGTAGAGATACTACCATAATTCATTTGTGTAGTGCCTGAGAGGAGTTAATGTCTATTCAGACGCTTCACATATGCCACTGACCTTGAGCCCACAACCTCGATCGTCAAATACATCACTTTGACCTCAGTCGGGGCGAGCACCTTAACACTGGGCCACACTAGTTCGCATATTCTTATAAAACCGGATGTGACGAGCCAGTTAGACGTCCGATGGAAAAAGTGCTCCATTCATGGGTCAGCGATAGCTGAATAGGCGCACGTGACATCCCGCTTCCCTTTCCGAGCCGCTTAACGCTGCTGTAGAGATGCGATGTCAGCATGCATAAGCACATAAAAGACGAATCACATGGACCCACCAAATGCTGTGATAAATAGATGGGTTTTAGTTCCTTTTTTTAAATGTGGTCAAGTCATGGGATGTCATGATGCAAATTGGAATGAGTTCCAGGCTCAGAGTTCTTATTGCGTTGGTATTTTTGCCGTTAAGCTTCCAGAATTTAGTAGTCATCAAAATGCGAATGTCGTCGATACAGGTTGAGAGCCAATTAGGTTAAACGGGTGATAATCAGAGCTTAGAATGTTCGAAGGATGGGTAGAGCTTGGTGTCATCGTACTAGCAGAGAGGCTCTACCCTAATCAGCATTGCTCGTAAGGTCACTGCAAATCCGAAGCAAACTGGTTTCTTTAGATAGGTTCTCTCGAAATCCCGATTTGAATGCTCTAGAAAGATCTGATGAACTTGATGCGATCGCTTAGCTGCTGGGTCGCCGCTCGTTCAACTGTCTTTCCTTAGAGCGGCAGGCAGAAGACTAAATGAAAAGTACTTAAATTCTCGCGATCTTGTGTAAGCTTTGTAACTAGCGGCCTGACAATTGACGTCTCCTTACCGCGCCAGGGCTGCTAACACAAGCTCGCCGGCTGACGCCGGCCCCGCAGCCCACGAGCGAACAGCCAGCGCACGAGCGGATGCGGGCAGAGTGGGCTTCGAGTGCGCTGCTGCTGCTGCTGCTGCTGCTGCTGCTGCTGCTGCTGCTGCTGCTGCTGCTGCTGCTGCGCTGCGCTGCCCACCGCCGCAAGGATCCGCGTCCGCTCGGCTTCCTCTCGCACTCTCCGCTCGCGATCTGCAGCGTCGACGAGCTGCCTTCGACGCGCCAGCTCCTCCTCCTTTTCTGCATCCTGCTGCTGCTGCCGCCGCAGCCTGCGTTCCTCGTCCTGCTGCTGCTGCCGCTCCCACAGCCTGCGTTGCTCCTCAGCCTCCTCCTGCTGCCACAGCCTGCGTTGCTCCTCAGCCTCCTGCTGCTGCCACAGCCTGCGTTGCTCCTCAGCCTCCTCCTCCTGCCGCAGCCTGTGTCGTCGTCTGCGGCCCTCCCCCTCCTCCTCCTCCTCCTCCTCCTCCTCCTCCTCCTCGCGCAGACGCCGCTGCTTCTCCTCCTCTTCTCTTTGCTGACGCCTGCTCGCTTCCTCGTCCTCTTCCTTCTGCTGGCGCAGCCTCCTTCTGGTTTCGTCGAGAGGCTTCTGCAACGAGCATCTATTGCCGCTAAGCTCTGACCTGGCCGCCAAGAGGCAGCAGCTGCCGCTGAAAGGTTGGAACTCGCAAAAGCAGTACAAATATGGTCAGCACGGGCGGAAAGGGCACTAGATCTTATATTACTACGATCGAAATATTTCGCACCAAAAAACCGCAGCGGTGCCACTAGAGACCGGTAACCTATGTGCGTGAGTGAAACAATTTTCGTTGTGAGCCATCTACTTTGCTTTAAGCTCTCCATATTTAAGTCAACTTGTCATATTAAAAAAGCTCCTCTGTTAACGTCCTCAGTATAGCAGAAGTGATAGCTGATAAGTGATATACCACCTCAGACTTTCAGATTATCCTCGAGCCGCTGTTTATTAATTTCAAGCAGAGAGCGCTAGCTAGCTCGCATGTTCTCGACTGCTTCTTTCAACGGGGCAACCGTAGTAGATTAGCGTAAGAGAAGAATCGATAGAGCGATGCGGACAGTAGGGAAAAGTAAGATGGCAAAGAGAGATCATATTTCTCGAAATCTCGCCCTGCAGCCAAAGCAAGATGTGTTCACGCCGGGCCAAAGCAGGAGCCAAGGGCTGTACATAACGCTTTCCACCTAGAACTTTTCGCGCGCGCGTGTTTATCGGTCGTCGGCTAGCACGTCGGACAGATGACTTTTCGAACTGCACCCTTCGTCTTAAAGCCGAGGGCGCAGAGGGACAAACGAACTGGAGCCGATGATTGCGGCGTCGACTTTGTCGGGAGCTAGCAGGCAGAGTAATAGAGCCCGCTTCTCTCTCTCTCTCTCTCTCTCTCTCTCTCTCTCTCTCTCTCTCTCTCTCTCTCTCTCTCTCTCGCTCTCTTTCTCTCTCTCTCTCTAGCTCGCTCTCTCTCTCTCTCTCGCTCGCTCTCTCTCTCTCTCTCTCTCTCTCTCTCTCTCTCTCTCTCTCGCTCTCTCTCTCGCTCTCTCTCTCTCGCTCTCTCCCTCTCTCTCTCCCGCTCTCTCTCTCGCTCTCTCGCAGACGAGTGCATCGCCAGCCTCACAGCGATCTTAGCCCAGGGGGCAGTGTACGCACATTTCACGAAATAGATCTTGGGTTCGGGACCTGCCGATGGCGAATCTATATTTCCAGCTGCAAGCGGGAGAGAGCGAGAGAGCCGCCCCACGGCTTTCTTGTCGCCATATAAACGAGGCCGTTGAACCGGCGTTGAACCTTAGCGATTGCGGCTGCGCTCGCTCGGCGCTTACCTGGGGCACTGGTGGAGGCTGCTTGGCTACACGCGGCGTCTCGGAGACCGCCAGTTTGATGGCCTGAATCGGCGCGCGGCGAAAAGAGCAGACGATTAGGAGCCCGCAAGGCTAGCTGCTGCTGCTGCTGCTGAGGGGGGGCTGGGCGGGGCAGGTGCGGGCGTCCGCCTCGCCCCGCGCCGCGCTCGCTGGCGTCTGAGCGCAGGCGCGCGGCGGCGGCGGCGGCTCTCACGTCTTGGCCGCCGGGATCGTCGCCCGGGAGCGTCTGCCTTCTTCTCGGCCGCGGAGGCTCCTGTCAAACGACGAGCGCCCAATTGATCAATCGTTCGGTGCGTCGTTCATCCATCAATCGACGACGCGTACCCCCCCCCCAACCCTAGCGCGACATCTCCAAAAGAGTGCGTGCGTCAGGCGGCTCGGAAGCGCCGGAAGTGTCGCCGGAAGTGCCGCGCCAAGCCGCCCGAGCGAGGCGGGCGTGCTGACTCACGCACTCGCGACTGGGCGGAGGGTAGGAGCGGAAGTTCGCTCGATCGCGGGGCGGCGTTCGAGAGCGGCGGTAGCTCTGCGCTATCTCTTCGGGCTGTCACTGGAGCCGTTCACTGCAAAGCTGGATGACGGCTACTGCACGGCAGCGAACTCATTTATTTATTGCGACGCGGCAAAGGAGGAGGCGGCCGACGAGCAATGAAAAGTCAGGTTGCAATCCGACACGTGTCGCATCCGCCGTTTGCGTGCCTACTACTGACGCGCCGAGCGGTTAAGTGCTTGAACGTCCCGACTCGCGTCGAGCGCTCGGGTCATCGGCCAGCGGCGGCAGCCAATCTTTCGTCGCACGATGCCGGCCGAACGAGAGCCCCCGGCGCTCTTGTTCTGGTGAAAACGAGGCTGCTGAATCGGCCGCTCTTTACTGTACCGGTGCCCGGCGCCGATCCGGATGCCTTGGCTAGCATTGCAGTGTATGTCATGGCAGCTTTCGATTCGCCGCAGCCGAAGCCGACGGTAGCCGCAGCGGGCCAACCCGGGAAGCCTAGCTGGCCCACGCTGCCCACGCCGCCCACGCCGCCGCCCTCTATAGCCCTCCGAAGGCAGCCGGGGCCTCAGTCGAAGGGCCGCAGTGGTTTTGGATAACGATAATCTCGATGTTGCTTCTCTTCCCATCGCCATTTCAAGCGCTTTTCCGCTCCGTTGGCTGTGAAACTTCTGGGGCGCCACGATTGAGTCGGAGCTCTTACGCAGCTGACATCGCCATCTTCGAGAGGACGCGCCGCTCACCCGGAAGCCCTCCCCGACCACTCACCCGTGCACCGCCCCGGCGCAGTGTACGCCCGCTCGTCCGCTCACGCTGGCGCGCTATTGGCGGCGGCCGGCACGAGCAGATGGCTTCGAAACTTCTCGAACCCGCAATGGAGGGGCATGAACTATCGGGGCGGCACCTAGTAGGTGGGGCGACCTGCCGCGACGTGCCGAGCCTTCGTAAGCTCCTGCACAAACACTGGCCGACACTCGACGGCGGCCGCGGCGCATTTGTATCGCGATCGCCGCGATGTCGCGAGAATGCCGCTAACGACGGCAGATCGCAGACAATGCACGGCTGCGGCGGCGGCTGCAGACAACGCACGGCTGCTGCGGCGGCGGCGGCTGCAGACAATGCACGGCTCCGGCGGCGGTGCTGAGAGCGTTGGGTCGCTTGTGGGGGAGGGGGATTGGTGAGTCCTATCCCGCGACCGGCAGCGAGCAGTCGGCCCCGCCGCCACCCCCCCCCGGCCCAGCTTCAGCCCCGCTACCTGTGCGGCTGCAGTCTCGCACGGTGGCAGCTGTAAGAATGCCGCAACCTCTGCTTCGCCAAAGGAGGTCGATCTATCAAATGGATCGATTGATCAAATGGATCAATAAAGTGGATCGATTGATCAAATAGATCAAATCGTTCGAGCGATCGATCAAGGGATCAATCAACGGATCGGTTGTCGGGGCGATCGATGTGCCTACCGCACGTACCACACACAGAATTATAGTGCAAAATACTTACATAGTTGGGTGCACCAAGCAAGCAAGCAAACAGCGATCCCGTTTCCATGTAGGGGCTAGGCTCATGGACGGAAGCCAGTTAAAGTTGGCTGCTTCACAAATCATTTCTGCACGAGATGCCAGAACCACCAAAGTAACGAAAGCTACCAAAAGCAGTCGAATCATCACGTTCAAACAGGTGCTCTGGGTGAGCATGCGACGGTGAGCTCATACATTATAGTGACTCAATTTTTTCTCTAGCGATCGCAAGAATGTAAGATTGTTTTCTCCAGTCCTCCTTGGGACATCATAATTACTGCGCCTGCTTCGCAGGTATGCGGGTCGCATTAAAAAAAGGTTCATCTATGCACTTGCTTGTTTTACTATCGATGTACATAACTACTGTAAGTTGCAGATCTCGAGAACCTTCAATCGCCGACATCCCATGACTCCCATCTAACCATACTTGTATGTTGACCCTGTGCATGTCACCCCTAATCAAGCTATTCTTGGCAGCAAATGTAAAGTGCCTAGAAAGAGACAAAGTTCTCTGAGGCCGCTATATCAAATGTATTATTGATATTGTCTAGCAAGTAACGAGCACGGCCTATTTCACTGCGGCCACAGCACGACGGCACGACCTGTTTCTCGCGGCACTTGTCATGTGAATCGTCCTGTATGTCCTTTCGCGCGCCATGCAATTGTGCAACTAATAATGAATAATAATCTGTCATGCGTCTTTTCCAGCCCTTCCCACTTCTAGCGCCAGGAAAAAGCTTTGCTGCGCACACGGCACGACGTCTGCGGAACGATCGCGGAAGGAAGTGACGCCGCGCATTTTTAAGGCGAGCTTGACTCACGATGAATTGCGGCGGTGGCGCAGCGTAGATTTGCGTCGTCTCCTCGTCCGTCAGTCGCCTCCTGCTCGCCCGCCGTTCGAACATGGTTTCTCCAGTTGGGCTGCTGGCCTCCTCCGAGCTAAGAAAAGAGAGCGTAACGAACTTCACCGCCCTTGAAAAAGGGTGACAATGTCTTCGGTAGAGCTAAAGAGAGCTTTTTCTTTTCGGAGGACAATTTCCTTATGCGCTAGAGTACTTTTCTGTGCTGCTCGAACGGTTGGAAACGGTCTGACTTAGCCGGTTGCCCGTGCAGCTGCCTGAGGGGAAACAAAATGTCGGAGCGGCTACGCAGAGCGCACGCGTTGTGTAGCTTCGGCACTACGGACTGACGCGAGTGTGCGTGTCGGCGCCGCGTCGGCACTCCCGCGATTGGCTGACTCGGGCGAGGTTAAGTCTGGTCCATCCTTGGCCCGTCCTCCTCTGCTTAATTGTGCGTAATTATAATCACAGCGATAATACTTATGGATTTGTATAGCACCCTCGGGGAACTGAGTCTCTTTCTAGGCACTTTGCTGGGATAAAAAGGTGCGGACGTCCTTTCGCTCACGACGCTGTTGAGCCGAAAAACCACCCAAACTTCGCTTACACCGTCGTCGACTGCGGCATGCGACGCCTGCGATTGTGACCTGTGAGCTTAGCTACTGACCCTGGACTGTAGGCGGCTCGTGGAACAGCCGCAAAAATCCGGCTTACAAGCAGGACGATATTTAACAAAGTAAAAATATGTGTGCAGCCGGAACAAGGGCATAATGCTAAGTTCCCCTACAGTGTAATCATAAGCACCGACGTGCCATCACGTCTGTTGGCTACCGTATGCACACCGAAAGCCGCATAGGCTTTGAATGCACAGTAAAAAAAATGTTTCTACGCAGCACCCACTAAGTCTTTGTGGCTTTGTGGAGTTACCGATGGAGATACATGAAATTGTTCAAGCAGCTCACTGCAGCCGGTGGACTCGCTTTGCCGAGTCATAGTAGAATGAATTACACGTCTTTTATCTGTCACTCCCGAAGTACTGGTCAGTATCTTTCCGCGTGACGGACTTCCTCGCTTTAAATAGTAGAGATTATGCTGTTGTGCATTATCCGTTCGAACAGCCATTGGAGATATTTTTATTTGTATCACTTTGAATAGTGAACTCGCCATAAGAAGATTGGTCAGTCTCTGGACAGGCTCTGGACGTTGACTTCTTGGCACGAGTTTCCGCTGCGCGGTCTTGAAGACTTTTAGCCCGCCGACCGACACCGTAACGTACCAAGCGGTGCAACGAGCTTTTTTTGGCACAGTAAGCAAGATAGAAACCTTAGGGTAGCGGTCTCGGCCTTGCACGCAGCCTTGCTTTGGCTAGTGCATGAAAGCTATTGCTGTTTTATTTACTAGCTTCTCGCACTCGAACGTAGATATTGCGGGCCCGCCCAGTCATTTGATATCGAGCCCGCATTCAATCGTCAGAATGAGCTGACCCCCGTACCCTCGCCCTGCTCCTCTGCGTCGCCGGTCAGATTAATTCCTATAAAATCCTTAAAGCTCACAGCCCTAATGCTGTTGCGAATGGAGCCTTTACAGTTCAGCGAGGTTCATAATCCTATGAAGTTTCACTGTGCCACGACGAAGCTAACCGTTGAGATTTTGTTTATGCTACCCTTCGACGTACTGCAACGACTAGGATAAATTGTTTCCGCCATCCGGTACAATCGCACGCGAGTCCTTACAGCCATAGCCGCATCGGACGGCGGACGGCAGCCTTCGTCGGCTCAAACCACGTGACGGCGGTGCACTCACTGTCTCTGCAAGCGCCCAAGCCAGCTGCCTCCACAGCAAAGCGCGGCTTGCGCTCGGCAGATCCGCTGTGAGCAGCAGCAGCATTCCCGTCAGGCACCACTTTCCGGTAGCGCTTCGGTCGCGCGCTGCTCCTCTGGCGCCTGCTATACGCGTTCTGTACGCCTCGCACTGCGTCCAAGCGTGGCTAGACATCCTTAGAGACCGAGTAGAAGCTACTCGGCGTAGCTCCTGCTCTAAACTGCTCGTCCAATACGCAGGTCCCAACTCGCTCCGAGCAGTACACGGTAACGTACATTGATTGTTTGGCTCGCGACTAACTGCGTTCGCGCGCAATGCATTGCACTAAGTACGAGCGGCTCGAGTGGCCGCCTTCAGAGCGTATCCGCACGCCCCCCCCCGTCGAGGCGCGGACGCGAGCGCCCAGGCTGGCCAGAAGACCGCGTGGTAGGGGGCTGCATAGAGAGGCCCTGCCGCGCCGGTGCCGCCAGGTAGGCCGAAGCGCTGCTGCGATGGCGCTGCTGCGCCGGAGCTGGGCGCCTCGCGTTCAGGCCACGCGCTCCCACGGCGCGCCGCGTCGCCGCCGCTCGGTGCAAGCATCGCGGTCTTGTCCGACTTGTCCGAGACGTCGCGCTGGCCTGCTGCTAAGCTCGCTGGTGAGCCAATGTGCACGCTGGCTTACGTTTCATTTTCCCCGACGCCAGAGCCGACGCGCTGGGACGGGCTCGAAGCACTACTTTCGTCCGCACTACTAACGTCGCGACAGCGGCGATGCCACGTTGCTGCAATTGAAGAACAAATATCGGGAGAAAGTAGGCCGTCATCGTAGGGCTCGATCTGTGCGGCTAAAGATTAAAATCGCCACTGTGTGCACTGAGCTATCCATGGCCACCTGCAGCATCTATCTCGCTAACTTGAAAGGACTTTACTTGGAAGGATTTTTGTAAGCTCGGCTACGTGTGGCATGACGCAATTCCTTTAACGTTGCTAGCCCGATGGAAAAGCTCAGGATGTAATAATAAGACATTTTTGTGGCGCTTTAGGAAACGTTTTCCCGACTTCAAGGCCGGATATTCGGGACATCACTTTTTTTTCAACAAAAAGCAGCTCGTAATGGCGGTGTCTAACCTGGCCGACAGCGTTGAGCTGGTCCGCGAGAGTCTGCGTTCGTCGCGAAGCGTTCGGCGGTTGTCCGTCTGCTCTGAGGCATCGTCTGCTCCAGTTGCACTAGATGGCGTGAGTAATCTGCTAGCAAAAAATAAAACTGAGATTAGAGCTAATTAAAACAAAGGGAGGACAATGCGTCAATTACACTGCACTCCTCTCTCCATTTTTGACGTAACAAAATATTTTCCATATCATTTATATGCTTACACAGTTAGCTGCAGCTCGCGGAACCATACGTCCAAGGCTTTCGGTTCTTAGCATCGAGTCGAATTGATGGATTTAATTACTATGAGGTCTCTGTCTCGTAATATGCATAGAACTCAGCGTGCTGTACATCTACTGGCTACCGTTTGGAGTTAAGATAACCGAGAACTCGAGGCCATCATGTCATCATCAGTTTTGACTTGTGGGAGGGGCGAGCACAGGTGGCTGATGAGAAGGATCCGAGTTTTAAGCGCCGTTTTTGAAGAATTAGCCGTCGTAGGAGGTCTACTTTTCTTACGCAACGACAACTACTCTCCTGCGTCCGACTATGGCACATCCTTTTCAGCGGTCCTGAGCTGCTACTTCCATGCTACTCACTACCTCAACTGCTCTCCTGACTCTGCTATGTTTCCCACTTTCTCTTTGTTGCGTGAGACGAAGTCGGTTGGCTACCGAATGCGCACCAAAAGCCGCTTAGGCTGTGAGTGCGCATTACAAAACTCTCCTGCGTAACACCCACATGGTCTTTATGACTTTGTGGAGTTGCAGACGGAGATACATTACATTACATTACTGATTCTTTTAAAGCACCAATCAACAAAACCTATTAATGTACGCATTGCTTGCAAGTGCACTTTCGGGTGGTAATGGTTGATCTTCGCTCTCACCGGGAGGAAATAGGGTGCTACACACAGACGCGCATCTCGCACAGCAGTGAAAGTGCCGACGTCCAGCGGACTCATTGATACAGCGAGTCGCGTTCGTCGTGCTGCTGTGGCTGTGCTATTGCGTATAAACTACGGCTGCGTAGCCAACACTGGCTTTGCTCTATTTACTCTTTCATCAATTTTTCAGGAATTAAAAAAGATGAATCTGAATGTCTTGAACGTCTTAAATTTTAAATAGAACTTTTGCCTTTATGGCAGAGACAATATGCAGGGGAATTTTAAAATTAGGGATAATAGCCACTAAATTAAGCCATTGCCGGTAACAGATGGCATACTATTCTCACTACTAGCTACCGATTGCCCGTTCGGTCGCCAATGGCATCGCCGCCGCAGAAAAAACATATGCTAACTCACTACGCATAGGCATGGGCACACTATATGGTGCTATCGCAGATGTTAGGTCCTACCGAAGCCGTGCACCGGTTGGACGGAAGCCTTTCCAAAGCTTGGAACCTCGAGCTTACAAATCACCGCAAACGTATCGTATTGTAAGCGGTGACACTGTGCTTAAACTGATCCACAAAGTCGGCGGACAGGAAGGAAAAGCTCCTGTGAAATGTGGGCAACATTTGAAGCTCGTATTTGAAGCATTGGGTCGCATTTGAAGTTCGGCTGTGATCAGACGGCCTCAAAGGCTGCACGACTGCAGCCGTAGTGGTTGCACGAGGAAGAGGCGAGGCAAGGCACTGGACGGGAGGGACACGCCGCCCGCGGGTTTGCCGCCGACGAGTGTCTCGCTCTCTCTCGCTCACTCTCTCTCTCTCTCTCTCTCTCGCACGCGCGCCCTCTCTCTCTCTCTCTCTCTCTCTCTCTCTCTCTCTCTCTTTCGTGCCCTTTCTCCCTCTCTTTCTCTCTCGCGCCCTCTCTCTCTCCGCTCTCTTTCTCTCTCTCCTCTCTCTCCCTCTATTTCTCTCTCTATCTATCTCTCTCTCCGCTCTCTCTTCTCTCTCTCTTTCTATCTCTCTCTCCTCTCTCTCTCTCCTCTATCTCTCTCTCTCTATCTCTCTCTCCCCCTCTCTTTCTCTCTCTCTCTCTCTCTCTCTCTCTCTCTCTCTCTCTCTCTCTCTCTCTCTCTCCCTCTCTCTCTCTCTCTGTTTGTGTGTGTTTGTGTGTGTGTGTGTGTGTCTCTCTGCCTCTGTCGTCTCTCGGACTCGGGCTCGCGAGTCTCGCAGTCACTTCGGATTCCCGACCGCATAGAAAGCCGGACCGACATTTTCGGAGATAGCAGCCACCGCACGGTAGGCGGCTCCTGCGGAGTCGACAACAAATGGCACGCAAGCGCCGATAGCTCTCACCCGTCCGCTCTCGCTCGCCTTCGAGCCTCTCGCCTCTCCTCGATGCTCGAAGACATGTCGCTCGTCGTCGAGCGGAGCTTAGAAGAGCGCTCGCGCGACCTTGGCCTCGCGGCGACGCGCCTAGCCAGCCCAGCCTGGACCGGCTTTCTCGAGCTGTGCGCTCCGCTCGCCGCTCCTCAGCGAGCGGAGCGCAGTGTTTGCTCGCCGCCGAATGCGTACCCTGAGGATTAGCCGGCGATCGACCATTCTTTCGCTTACCGCAGATGGGCGGGCTCAGCGCAGAATGGCAATTGCTGGGCGAGCTAGTCGCCCCGTCGGCTACGTCAGCCGAAGAGACGGACGGCGCCGTTCGAGTGCTCGGCGCGTTGTTCGCGATTGGGGATCGGTCGGCCTGCGCGCGTGTCTCGGCTCTGTCGACACGCAGAAGCGCTGAAGCTGCGGACAGGGACCGCTCCTCACGTCGCGTCCGCGCTAAACGCTTTCGACGATCGATCTCACATTCACTCGAGAAGCGCAGCCGGCAAATTCCGATGCTCTGGCGCCGGCGACGTAGGCAGCTGCAGCGGCGGCGACCCTGGTTCGCCGGCCGCCACGGTCGGCGAGCGATTGGGCCGCCATTTTGCAGCCGCGCTCGGGTCGCCTTGCCGGCGGCAGCCTGCAGAATAGCGCCCAGTAACGGTGCATCCTGCACCGGGCTGAGCGAGTTCTCCAACGGAAAAGATCGCCCGCAGCGCGAGTGTCAAAGTATGCGACATTGACCTCTGCCTAAGCCGGTTAGCGTCCAGTAGGCGGAACGGTTACGTCCGGAACTGAAGCCAGCGAAATCGAACGCAAACTCGCAGTATGCAAATAGAAAGCTTCTGCTTTTCGGGCAAGCAGAATGGAGTTTATTACAGCGCAGAAACCACTGGTGCTAGAGAGATTTACGAATTATCTTTTCAAACCGAGATGCTTAGCCGTCATAATAATAATATTAATGATAATATTACAACTAATAATATTAAGAAATTCATGTAGTTCTTGGGAGCAGCTCGCCACCACTCCTACTTCTCAGAAACCACCCGGCAAGGGTGAGATCATGTACAGCGAGCCCAAGTTGCATCAAAGTCGGATTAAGCTGCAGCAACTGGGTACAGACCTCTACCCAAACCATATTTTCACTAGACGACGACATAAGCTCACAGAGCCAAGCATGCTGCGTAACCTTCAGCTAGGTAACATTGCGAAAATTCGGGCGTGCTTAAACAGGGATATCGTAACCGAGTTGGTCCATGCATGTTTGACATCCATCCAAACTTGAGTCTTATGGCTCACTACTCGCAATCCTACCTGTGCAGTAAGGTGCTTGCAGTTGGTTCAGCAGCTTCAGGATTGTTTGTCGTGAGGATCACAATCGCCACATTACATCAATTCTCACTGGCCTTCCTTCACTAGCTTTCCATCAACTAGCGTGTCGACTAAAACCTTTCGTTACTCGCTTTTGGGTTCCTTTGTTGCTCTGCTCCGGCCTACCTCTCCGAACTACTTTCCAATCAGGTTAGGCGTAGTCCGATCCATTGTTCTGGCTCAAGTCATTTAGCTTTGCCACTAACCAACCTCAAATCAATCATTGGTCGCGTGCCTTTAGTTATTTTTAGTTTGTATACCCTCAAAGCCTGGAATTCACTCCCGGCTGATGTCTTGACATCTGACTAAATAAAGTTATAAAAAAAACTAAAAGCATATACGTTCCTCATAGCATTTGTTGGGTCCGTGCTATTGTCCTTTGCGTAAGATTGGGAGTGCCGACGCTGTACGTATTATCACTAAGTAATTGACACCATTTGCAGCACGTGCAAAGTGCCTAAAAAGAAATTTCGTCCTCTTAGGACGAAATCCAAATGTTATATTATTTTTATCCCTGCAGCCATCACACGCCACTTCGCGCTTCAACTTTTGCGGCTTGATTGTTTGATTGAAGTTGATCAAGATAGTGAAAATGATACAGCGCTGCCATCACTCGGTTGTCTGAGTCATTTATGCACCCACTGCATTACAATTAAAATTAAAATTACTGTACGTATGGATTGTAGACCTATGTATTCAAGCACCCCCGCAAATCCTTCCAACACCAGGTGCAACCGCTCGACCACTTCTTGCGTGGCCCAGAATTGTTTCCAAAAAATTGCGCGTGGCGAAACAAATCCAATCAGAGCGTGCTACTCACTGATTGGCTATCCTACCCTCTTCCTATCCTGGCCACTGATTGGCTTAGCCACAAGCAAATTCGTTTCTTTCGTAGACGCTTCTACACTGCTTCGCATCGGAAGCATCTGCTCTTATAAGTGTTGACGTTTATTATATATATTGGGTGTAATTGTAACTAAAGCGATGTTATATAAAGAGAGTTCTAATAATGTTAAAAACAGTATTTACAGGGTCGTCAACAGGTTTTCCGTGCTCTAACTAGGAAAACGTTCGATTTATAAATAAAGAAGCATACTACACGGAAATTCACTTATTGCGGTGGAGTCTAGAACTAGTTAACCACGATAAACGAGGGATGGCTGTATAGGTTATCAACCGCGCAAGTTACCACTAACCATTCTTTGCACGTTGACAACGTGAATGATACCAGTAATCGCGCGGTGCCGCTTTCTTTAAAACGTACGGAAATTGCCCTGAAAGAGATGCTTCTTTTTACGAGATGCAAATGTTTTATTATTAAATATAATATATAATTCATATGTATAGCGCATTCATTCATATAGGTATTATTATTATTATTAAAATCAACTACCCCTTGCCCGCCATTCCCCGTTGGGCCAATTGGCGTTTCCGTACAACTTGGGTTGAATTCGACTGTCAACCGGGTTTTAGCCCTGGCTGCAATTACATGTTATCTTATAGAAGAATCTGCTAAGTGAGGCTATGAGGTTTCTCGAATACGTGTTCTCCTCACTTAAGCAAGTGCGGTGCAAAGAAGTCAGCTTCGGTGCGCCAACTTCCTCATTCGCCGTTCCGGGCTGAGCAAGAGAGGCTCGGACCACCATGCCTAGCGGGATGCCACTTTTACGCTGGCGCGCTAAATGTTCAAAGCCGCCCACTCGACATTGTGGAGGCTGGACTTCAATCTTACAATCTGCGGCCAGTGAGCGTGCACTGCTGCAGCGTAGCCGTACAGCAATCGTCCGCCTAGTCTTTGCAGGGCGAAGCTCAGTTCAGAAAAAGATGGCGCCGGCCTTTCGAGCTACGTGTATTCGGGCCGGGCTGCCCCTACGAATAGCGAGAGCAATCGGAGAATTCGGTAACGATGAGTAGCGCCATGGGTTCAATGTCAATGGCGGCGCGACGTTGCTAAAAATATTTACATTTGAGATTACGGTCGTTCAATAACGCTCAGTGTCAGCTGCAAGGATTACTGCTAGTTAAAACTACACAGAGACTGCGTCAGCAGCGTCAGAGCCGGCACGGGTGAGGTTTTAGACAGCAACGAAGCCATCGCAGAGCGAACGCTAAGGAGTCATCCTATGGCAGTGTAATCGAGTTAAGTTTGCTAGTTCGTGGTTAATTCCTACAAGAAGTTCAACTCAACATAAGCTACCAGTGAGCCGGTCGACATCGCATACCTCAACTGCTCTCCCGACTCTGCTATGCTTCCCACTTTTTCTTTGTTGCGTGAGACGAAGTCTGTTGGCTACCGAATGCGTACCGAAAGCCGCTTAGGCTGTAAGTGCGCTATACAAAACTCTCCTGCGTAACACCGACATGGTCTTTATGACTTTGTGGAGTTACAGACGGGGATACATAAAAACATGGAAATATATGACACTGACTTGACGTTACCATACGCAACAACATGGCTATAGCTTGAACTTGCCTCTACAGGATTTCGCACGGAATCTCGGGCCCGGTCATTCGTGGCAAAGATACAAGGTGGGCAACCCGTACAAGATTATCATTGCCGACATTCGTAGAACGAGGCAAAAACTATATAATCTCGAATCAAGCAAACCCCATCCATGCCTATTTGTTCATCGTATTCTACTGAGTGGAAGACGAGCTAGGTAGGAAAACTAGAAGCTCATTGGTCGGGCAGCATCCGTGGCTCAGCATAAACAAGTTTCCAGTGGATGGCTTGTCGTCTGGAGAAGGGCATGATCTCGACCTGCTAAATCTTACCCCTAGCATTTCTGCGATTGCCTGGTCGGAAGGACATTGTCCATTTGCACCGGCACGACAAAAGCATCATTACTAAGTATTCGCCTAAGCGTAATATAACAATGCTGTAGGAAACCGAGCTTTTGTACTGCAGCTGTATGTGTATGGGCTTTAACTGACATGAACTACAGCGGAAGATCTCAAACACGAATCCAGCAGAGGCACGATCACCGTCACCAGTAGTCCTTTTCAACTAAAAATTGAATATCGAGAAACATTTGCGGTCGAACAGTAGAATGCTGTTAGTTTCCTCGGACGAAGCTCCACAATTATAGCGAGCCTTCATAAGTGTCAGGCATCCTATACTATTAGGACGGTGGCCAGGCCAGTCATGAAACAGCACACACCGTTCCATAGTTCAGCGGCCTCTTGTGGGACTAGCCATTTGTATTAGAGTGACATAATTTTCATATCTCGTCATTTCCTGCGTTTGACCTTGGTCTGCATGTGGTCGCAGCAGAACCTGACCTCTTTTGAGCCTGGGGCCGGACAAAGTCTGCCTAAAGTAAAGGTCAGCTGAATAAACAGCCTCACTTTATGTAACTTCATAAGACCCCTGACTGCTATCATCACAGCTTGCAGTGGGCAAACTGTTTTCCTTTTTTGTAACTCACGACTAGTGTCCGAGTGAAGCTTTCCGAGCACTTCGAGTCCTTTAAGCTCTTCCTGCTGACAGGATTCGAACTCACAAACTGGATAGTGCAAGCACCTTACCCTTTTGCTAAGACCAAAAGGCACAATTCATTCGCTTACAGCATCAGTCAGCCATAGAGCGATTGTAAAGCTCATGTCTTGCCCCTACCCTCGCGGAGGCTCTCGGGGCATTTTGCGTCATACGGTACAGCAAAGCAGTCAGTGGCCGCACTCAGTCTCAATGTGACAAACCAGCGTTCATAGCACGAGAGCTGGTGTTCACTAGGCTAGAAAGCCGACAGCTGGGTCAGAGCTGGTGGGCAAATGCATGTCAGCCACCACCCAAAGCAGTAATCAATTGGCTCACCTGGTTGCTGGGTTGAATGCAGGTGAGTGCTACTTGCTCCGCGACCTTCCGGTTCAGACGATGCTCTGCTTCGAGCCTCCTTTTCCACCCGAGGAAATACACAAACCCCAATAAACGTATCATCGACTACAAATACTGTTTCTTTGTACATCACAAGCCTTCATCATCATCATCATCATCATCATCATCATCATCATCTACTCTTCCACTGTCGGCTCTCGTTGAAGTAGATTTAGTGTAAACTAAGTAACCCCTCCACAGCCACCCTTGGTCAAGTCACTGATGTCAACTGAAGCTTACATCAGACAAAGGAAACTGCAATGGGTCGAATGATTTATACATGATTACAGTCGATGGCCATCTGTCCAACTGTCTGCTGAAAGTCGCTCCCTCGGTTAAGCACTCGTTAACCAAATACTTGATACAAATGACTCAAAATATCGGTTATTGCTCAGTTCCCATCTCCAGTTCATCGAGATCACACTACACGAGCTCTGTTTCCACACAACCAAGTCAGACCCAGCATTTCTTAAATGCAATTGCTAAACGTATGCATGCCGGCCCTGTATACAAGTCAGGACCCGGTTAGTTTGCTCTTCTGTGCAGCAGGAGAAGAATGGTGACACAAGCTGATTTGAGGTTCCAGTGATGCCAAGCATTCGAGCAATAGACTTGGATCAAGTAAGGGAAAACCAATACTTCTGGATGCATGCATACATTTATTAGCTAGGCTGAGACAAGAGATGCAAAAAAAACAAAGCTTCTTGAGCCTAGCTTCAGGCGCTCTCCATTTGCTCAGCATCGCCGGCACCTGCAATAACAGAACATGTGAAAAAATTGTCACTGGTCGGCCGCGTGCTAAACGATACAAGAACACAATACCATCATTATCCCTGGATTTTTTGGCTGGTTACCGAATAAAGCACTCGCGGCATTAGACACAGCTATTGGAAGGTATAGTTCGTATAGTGACCGATACTGTACATTTACGGTATGTCAAAAAATTAAACCCAAATTGGTTAGGCAAGAAAAATCCAAGGTTTGGTCCACTACCAAATATTCTAAATCCTGGCAATCAGTCACCGAGTGTACATGACCTTTGCTATGGCACTCTTATCGATTAAACGTTTAAACCCAAAAGCTTTGAAAGACTTAACAATTACATGCTAAAAGATATTGTACTGCTTCTTGGGGTTGGGACTAGAGACTATATAGGGTGCCAGACTTATGGTTCAACAACTTGGCTAAGAGCTTGAACTTTATGACTTTATTCATGGTTATATCCATACACTCACATGCAAGAATATGCTACTGATTGTGTAGGTAATTGGGTACACACTTGTATCTGGAAGTAATGATTCTGAGAGGTACATGATACATAAAACCCGTTTTAGCTCAGAGGAGAATCCATACTGACGATGACTGTCATACAAGCCTTGCTGTAATTAACAGAGAGCATCGTTGAATATGCAGAACGACTTAACCACACTGGTCTGTACAGAGCACCCAACTGCCAAGTTGGCCAAAGAGGTGCTCAAATAATAATAATAATAATGTACTTGATAAAGCGCCCTCAGAGAACTTAATCTCTTTCTAGGCGCTTTACATTTGCTGCAAAGGGAAATGCAATTGAATGGTAAGTAAAATCATACTTGAAAAACAAACAAAATGAATAATATGATTAGGGGTGACATGCACAGGGTCGGCATGCAAATGTGGTTAGTGGCAGCATGCAGTGTCAGCCCGCATCACAAGCTATTTGAAAATAATTGGAAAAAACTCGTTTGCCTCAAAACTGCTTCAAGAGGTACCAGACATGTTTTCTTTACTTTTTGGTTCTACATTAACTATTCTTTCTTTCCCAGTTGTGGATCACACTGCTTAAAAAATAAGAAAAGTAAAAAAAAATCAACCGATAAAAAACACCCATAGAATCGAATGACGTCCCTTTACACACACATCTGCTCTTGACTGAACACAATTAAAAGCAAGCGGTAGTCTTATCCAGCGCCAACTAAAATACTTCAGAAAGAAGGAATCGATGTTATCACCAGCATTAGCCTTTCGAAACCGACAGCCATAAAACACCCCAAGACGATACGGTTAAAGGAAATCTGTTTGTGGTTAGGCACACGTAGTAAGTAAGCATCGGCAATGCAGCACCTACTGATATTAACTTCTCCAATAATGTACCTGGTCAATGCAAGCATTTTCTGGCAGAGCCCCTAGGTCAAAATGTCACGCACCTCCGGTGAGCTTTTAACTATCCAATATACATTAAAAAAACATCGCACTTTGCATCTTTAGAAAGTGCAAAATTCCCTAAGAACAAAATGTTTTCACGGGAGCATCACGTATGCAATACATTGGCATGGTCACATGCTTGCAGCTGGAGAGCTAGTTTGACTGCAGGCACCAATTTCATCCAGCACAAGAGAGGGAGAGATGATCACGGGTCTAGTCACGTACCCACTTCGCTGAACATAAACTCCCGATGATATTCCTTGAGAAACTGAGCCGACCTCGACTCATCCAAAAACAGCGTGTAGACTCGCTTGATGTCATCGACATTGACTTCAGTTCCCTAGGTCGTAACGATAGTGGCATATACAAGGCATCAACGACAAATATTCCAGCTGCGGCAGCATTCAGTCATCGAGGCAAAGCATCCAGGGGAGTGCCAGCAGTGACAAACCGGTGAATCCATCTGCAGGTAGGTCCTAATTCTTAGCACCTTTAATATAGTACCTCATCTCACCCATATAAGCACACTCGTGCTGCATGCCAATTAACAAGAACCAAGCCCCAAAACTGCCAAGACTCAAGAAACACGCTGATTAAGTTAAACACACAAGGTCCAGTAACAATCAAACCGAAACGTCGGCTCGATCACGAGTTTCGTTTAATGGACAAAAACCAGTACTCTGGATTTTAGTCCATTTGTAAAGTGCTTTCCACGACCAAAATTGCGGGTTTGAGTCTTGCAGCAGGTAATTTTGTATTGTTGCCTGTTGCATGCAACGTTGGAAAAACAGCTCAAGTTCTTCCACCAAACATACAAATGAGGCTGCTGGATCAGTTCGTGTTTTTATTTTTTTTGTTAAATAACATAAAGATGACACGTTTACGAGTCTATCTGCACAATCTGGTGAAGTGCATTTGTGTAAGGGGGCAAATACTACACGCACACGGTGTGCTCTAAATCTAACGGTGTACGAGTAGTTGCACATTTGGGCTACACATTCTTACTTCTTTTCAGTTAGGCCGACACTTCTGGTTTGGAAGCCACCTAAATCAACGTTTGCAGCAGCGCATAAACTCGACTTTGCAAACCGGGCATAAACAAAAGTGTTGGAGGACACTAGAGACAGAAATAGAAGCGCGGTAATATTGGAATGCTTTGTAGAAAACAAACTGTACAGTGTACAGAACAAGACATATTTGCCAGACGATATTTAAAGAAGCACAAATTCAAGTCACCATGCAGTAATAAAAAAAAAAAAACTGGCTAACGCGATTGCCATTGCCATTGAATAGTTTTCGGTTTCTTGGCATCACTTGGATGTTCTCGGTGTGTCAATAAATTTACGGACTCGAGACTCGTGATTTGGTGGAGAACGCCTAGTCACGAGGGGTGGAGCTAACAAGTTGGCTACAGCATATTAAAGCTTGCTTTGAAAATTTACCTTTCGCTTTCGGCAAACAAGGTTAGCCGATGTTATAATCTGAATTGCATAACGAAGAGATGTCTCCATGCCAATACGTGTGAGCACCGTCATTGCATCATCATTCATTATCACGTCTTCTTCTTCACATCTAAATAAATGTTGTACGTTCACCTTTGACAGACAATCTGAAGATGGTGTATGATGACTACACGCAAGTAGCAGTAGCGTTGCTGAGTACCGCGCACAGAGTAAAAAGCATAACAATGAAAGTATGAAACACGTGATTGATTAAATATCCTGCTGAGAGATCATCTGGTGGTGCAGGCGGCTGGCTCGGTCATATCTACCTTGGAGAAAAACAGTGACGATGGCACTGGTGCACACGTTAACTTGCACCAGCTAGCAGGCTTTTTACCACGGTTCTTAAAATGTAACTTGACTGAAAGCAACTTGTGCACTGCCACACGACCAGCTGTGACATCACGTGACTTCAAATATACAATGGCTAATAGCACGCTGTAACTAAGATCAAGAGCATATACTTAAACCAGGTAAACATGGAATTAGCTTATCTATTAGCTTAGAGCACTTCTCCTGACAGATAATTTAGACAATTAAAGGTTGATTGATTCAACTTACTCTATTTTATATACTGGCAAGAGAATTAAAATATAATTCATTTGTATAGTGCCCCAAGAGAACTTAATCTCTACTCAGGTGCTTCACATATGCCTCGGGGCTCGAGCCCACGACATCAGCCAGACCTTGGAGGGGCAAGCACCTTAATCACTGTGACAAGCCAGCTCGACGGACCCTTCACGGCTATCACCACCATTTGTAGTGGGCAATAAAGGATCGCCCATAGCAGGACTCAAACCTACGACCTGGGTCTCGCAGATCAACTACATTACCCTGGGTTACGACCCAGGGTCAATTCCAACAGATGCTATAGAGAAACCCAAATAGGACACCCGGGAGGGAGGAAGATGGGCCATCCAAGTGTTGCATAAAGCGAGTTGCAAAAAACACAGTCGACTAGGCGTATAACAATTTAAGATATAGGAATAATCTGCTTATAAGAGTAGCAGTCCTGCACCCCAGATTATTAATCTGCATTAGTCTCAGTCGGCCTAAGGGAAAACTCGGTTTATAAGAATACCTATTTTCCGGCCCGAGCGCAACCTTACAAGAAAGACGTCGACTGCAGCTTGGAATCGGCACTTGGATTCGAAGGTTAAAAGCTAAAGAAAGACTTCAACAACAATCCTGCATGCCCTTTAGGCAGACACGCATACCACTAGTAAGCTGTCCGGAGTCCAGTAGAGTATGTCTTTTAACTTGGCACTTGAACAAACGAGATAGTGCAATCAATGGTTTTAGTCACAGATAAGCTAATGCCAGGGGTTGGACAGCAAATAGCCTGAATATTGGCGTTATTGTAAAAATATAAACAATATATTTTGAGCACGATCACAAAAATTAGGCATCAGAAAGCCCGCAGGGGGAGGTTTCATAATACAGCCTAGATAATAGATGGAGGCTCGTGTAACCGATGGACTTTTATCTAATATGGTACGATGCGAAACATCATGCAATATTTTGGGTTGTCTATACACTATGGTACGAAGCAAAAGACTAGTTACTGCCAAAAGTAATATAATTAATAAACTAGTCATGCAGTTACATCTAATACATTACATGGTAAGTAAATACCTGATCTTAAGGATCTCCTTTATCTCCTTCTCAGCATAAGGAGACGTCGAGACAATCAAAAGACGATCAAGCAAGTCTATTGGTATGCCATGAGGACTCTGGTAGTTCGTTCCTCTTATCCTGCAAGAAACATGAGCACATGTGTAAATCGTTTTGAACAGCACCCCTTGTCTTATGCAGCCAGCTCTACGAAAGCAAAAACCTTCTTTCCCCTCACCTCGTTATGCCTCGGTTTGTTGCAACAATAAGCACAGGGGCCATGTCGCTTTCGAGTGCGCGGTTGAGGAATGAGAAGCATTCTATATCCAGCATGTGAACCTCGTCGATAAATAGCACCTGCCCATACAGTAACAACGATGTAGTAAGTGACTAGCATGACAGATGGGTGCACGGCACAGCATGGGGGCACACAGTGAGCGATAGGCACCCATACTTACACCTGGTACTATTTCTGCCTTGCCTTCCTCTCTCCATTCGGCTACTTTTGCATTTATCTGTTCACGAACTTCTGATTTGATCTCTCCTGTGTCGCCTGTAATAAACGTAGCATTTGTATGCTTAATCAGTATTCACCAAGGCAACCCAGTGTGCCTATTGTGTGTACCCGTGACGCACATTTAGACACATTCGAGAGCAGGCATGCACACACACACAGATTGAGATCAAGGTGATCATGAAGCCATTCAGCATGTGAAGCTTTGAAAAGGTCAGAAGAAAGACTTTTAAATTGCACAAGTCGGCCAATAAATACTACACCAATTAAAAGGTAATTTGGAATAGGCTTTTTTCTGTTTGTATAGCCTAGCCCCATCTCTATGTTAATTGTAACCACAGTTAAGTTTTGTCAACCTGTCCTCAAACGTCCCTGAACGTATAGAAATTTGTGCTTACGCGAGTCACTATCCATAAATTCATTTTAATTTTGGGGGGAGGGGGTTGGGGCTGGCAGATGCCAAGAGTCCTTGACGATCAACAAGTGCTTGCAATGGTCTCTTTGACAACTGCTTGATATTTAAAATTTTAATCCAGAAAACTATCTCCACGGCTAGTCGTCATTTTCCAACCCTGTCCAGGAATAGGGACAACTATGTAGCAAGCTGCAAGGTTAAAGATCTTACTTATAAGCTCCCAGAACTTGTCTAGACAGGACAACCGCAATTCCAGATTGGCAGGGCTACCGAAAAACCTCTTTAATAATAATAATAATAATAATAATAATAATGTACTTGATAAAGCGCCCTCAGAGAACTTAATCTCTTTCTAGGCGCTTTACATCTGCTGCAAAGGGAAATGCAATTAAATGGTAAGTAAAATCATGCTTGAAAAACAAACAAAATGAATAACATGGTTAGGGGTGACATGCACAGGGTCAGCATGGAAATGTGGTTAGTGGTAGCATGCACAGTGTCAGTACACATAAGCACGTGAAGGACGAATCACAGGGACCCACTAAATGGTGTCCTAAATAGGTGTGTTTTTAGGTTCCTTTTAAATGTGGTCAGGTCAGGGGATGTTCTGACACAGGTCAGGAGGGAGTTCCAGGCTTTGGGAGCATACGAACTAAATGCACGGTCTCCAAAGGATTTGAGGTTTGTACGAGGTATTTCTAGACTGTTGGATTCCGAAAAGCGGGTGGTACGATGCTTGGCCTGATGGGGGAGTATGTCGGAGAGATAGGCTGGAGCCATAGAATGAACGGACCTAAAAGTGAGCGACAAAACCTTGCAGCCAATCCATTGCTTGACTGGTAGCCAGTGCAGGTCGGCGAGAAGTGGAGTAATGTGGCAACTGCAACGCTCACGACAGACAAGCCTAGTTGCAGAGTTTTGCACCAGCTGCAATCGCCTGATCGCATATGCTGGTAGGCCAGTAAACAGTGAGTTGCAGAAGTCGACACAAGATGTCACGAATGCATGGACCAACTTAGACGTGGTATCCTTATCTAAACAAGCCCAAATTTTTAGCAATATTATGAAGCTGGAAATAGGCAGATTTGACCGTGGAGCTGATATGGTCGTCTAATGAGAGGTCGCTTTAGAATATGACACCTAAATTTCGAGCTGATTCGACAGGAGATATGCTGGCAGAGGCAATTTTGAGCTTCAGCCTTTCCTATTTCTGAATCACACTGGGTTTGCCCATAACTAGTAAGTTAGTTTTGTCATCGTTGGATGGCAGCAAATTTTCTAAAACTAAACGATGATAAAACTAACTTACTAGTTATGGGCAAACCTAGTGTTATTCAGAAATTGGAAAGGTTGACTTTCAAAATTGGCTCTGCCAGCATATCTCCAGTTGCATCAGCTCGAAATCTAGGTGTCATATTCCAAAGCGACCTCTCGTTAGACGACCACATCAGCTCCACAGTCAAATCAGCCTATTTTCAGCTTCATAACATTGCTAAAATTAGGGCTTGTTTAGATAAGGATACCACGTCCAAGTTGGTCCATGCATTCGTGACATCTCGTCTCGACTTCTGCAACTCACTGCTTACTGGCCTACCAGCATGTGCGATCAGGCGATTGCAGCTGGTGCTAAACTCTGCAGCTAGGCTTGTCTGTCGTGAGCGTCGCAGTTGCCACATTACTCTACTCCTCGCCGACCTGCACTGGTTACCAGTCAAGCAACGGATTGACTTCAAGGTTTTGTCGCTCACTTTTAGGTCTCTTCATTCTATGGCTCCAGCCTATCTTTCAGAGATACTACCCCATCAGGCAAAGCATCGTACCACTCGCTTTTCGGAATCCAACAGTCTAGAAATACCTCGTACAAACCTTAAATCCTTTGGAGACCGTGCATTTAGCTCGTATGCTCCCACAGCCTGGAACTCCCTCCCGACCTGCATCAGAACATCCCCTGACCTGACCACATTTAAAAGAAACTTAAAAACATACCTATTTAGGACAGCATTTAGTGGGTCCTTGTGATTCGTCCTCGATGTGCTTATGCGTGCTGACACTGTTCATGCTGCCACTAACCACATTTGCATGCTGACCCAGTGCATGTAACCCCTAACCATGGTATTCATTTTGTTTGTTTTTCAAGCATGATTTTACTTACTATTCTATTGCGTATCACTTTGCAGCAAATGTAAAGCGCCTAGAAAGAGATTAAGTTCTCTGAGGGCGCTTTATCAAGTGCAATATTATTATTATTATTATCGTTTAGTTTCAGAAAATTTGCTGCCATCCATGTGCAGATGTCATCAATGCATGCAGCAAGTGAGTTGAGAGAATCTGAGGTGCTCAAAGGCTGGGAGGGATCAAAGCAAAGGTACAACTGAGTGTCATCCGCATAGAAGTGAAAGCCTAGATTGTGCTTGGCAATCACATCAGCAAGAGGGAGAGTATAAACCGTGAAAAGAACCAGACCTAGCACAGAGCCCTGAGGTACCCCATATTTCAGAGGTACTTCAGATGATCTTTGTCCATTCACGTCAATACTCTGGAGTCTCCCACTGAGATACGACCCGAACCACTGCAGAGCAGTGCCAGTGATGTCCAGGCGAGATGAGAGGCGCTCTAGAAGAACGTTGTGATCGATGGTGTCAAAAGCTGCCGAAAGATCAACCAAAACAAGCAGAGACACTCTACCCATGTCTGCATTCCTAAGTAGGTCGTTGTATACCCTAAGCAATGCTGACTCTGTGCAGTGATTAGCTCTAAAGCCGGACTGGAACTTACTAAGCAAAGTGTGAGGTTTCGATATATGAGTTTAGCTGGTCTGCCACAACCCGTTTCAGTGTCTTTGATAGAAATGATAGAAGGGTTAGGCTTTAGAGGGTCGTTACAGTTGGTGACAAATATGGTGGCAAGGTAGGTTGATAGCTCCTAAGAAATTCAATCGGGTATCTACGTTGCTAAAAGAGCTGCAATGGCTTCCGGACCATGGACGACTATGGAGCAAAGCTGCTGTGATCCAGAGCAACGAGGCCCATTACGAACGCTCGGCTCCTGTACGAACGAGCAGCTCCTGTACGCTGCCAGGTGCTGAGCTACTGCTCCGCCAGTCCCGGCTTCAGCGTGCCCACAGGTCCTGGGTGGGCAATACATTAGCAGTTATTTTCTGTTGCTTAAGACCAGTGCTTTGTAGGACCTCGACTGTAGAACACCTCCACAATTCATCTGTAATTCACGTATCTCTCCTCCTGCCGACTAGGGCACATATGTTCAAACCACCCTTCACTGCGGCTTACATAATAATAATAATAATGCACTTGATAAAGCACCCTCAGAGAACATAACCTCTCGCTAGGTGCTTTACATTTGCTGCAAAGGGAAATGCAATTGAATGGTGAGTAAAATCATGCTACATGCTATCCACTTCCTCTGCAGATCTCCTGACTCAGCTATGCTTCTCACTTTCTCTTTGCTGCATGACCGTGAAGTCTCTTACGTGCCGTATGCACATCAAAAGCCGTTGAGTCTTTGAGTAGGCTATATAAAACTCTTCAGCATTACAATAACTTAGCCTGTATGTAGTTTCAGATATATAAATACACGTATCTTGCGAGGGGTTTTGCAGTTTTAATGCTGGATAGCCATGAAAACAGCTCATTTTTAGGGACTCTCTTCCTTTGAGATGGGCCAAATGTATCAAACCCACTTTTGAACCAAAACATTGTTCTTGCTGTCATTGTTACTGGTGCCAAGTGCAATTTTGATTGCTCAATTGTTTTGTTTATTGTGTTACGTGAATGGTTTATGAAAATGAGACAAATATAAATCCCGATGTATGGGTAAAACTCCTTATTCCTTCATGCTTAGAGTGGCAAGTACATGATCGCAGGAGGTGGCAGATACAACAGCAATCTCCAAGACATGAACGGATTGAAAGTTCCGAGTCAGCTATGCAATCACATTAGGATTAAGCCCAATAACCACTGTCTATAGCAATTTAAAAAAAAATACTTAATCCCAGCCAAATAAGTTCAGGATGGGATGATTGCTTTAAAAAAATTTAATGGTACAAAAGAAGCAAACTCACAAGTTCGTGAAAATTCTTCAGACTTGCTCCATATTGTACGGGCAAAACATTCCTCAAATCAGAATTGCTAGACGAACAACCGATGCATGAATGAAAGTTCTCTGGTTGGTAGGACACGGGATGCTGACCTTCTACCACTGAGCAGGCAAAATACAACCTGCACCTGGTCAACAGATTGGTTCACTACTATAGCACTGTAATGTGTTCCCGCGGTCTGCTAGCGTGCTTAAAATACTAGGCTCCTTCATGCATGGTTTAACTGCTAGTTTTACCTGCCTCCTCACACCATAAGTCCGGTCACGATAATATTCTCTTTCGACTAAAGATTAATGTCAATCAGTGCTCGTGAAGGCTCTAGATCTCGAAGATACCTTCCTCCATTATTGGGTAAATATTATCATCATCTGTAACAGCCCATTATTGCACTTATTTTCTCCATTCTTGGGTAAATATGATCATCATCTGTAACAGCCGATTCTTGCACTTCCTTCCCAACCATCATTCTCTGCTGATTCTTCATATTTCGCCTTCTTTGTTGCACAAGGTGCTCATGCACTGAATCGATGCACCATCTATAGATTAAACCTTAGTTCGATAGGTGCAATGTATGTTATCTAAAGTTACAACCACCAGCTGTGGCTTCGTGGAGAGACACGTCACATTAGTGCATTTCCTTTGCAATCTTCCTGAGCATAGAACAAAAAACCGTATCTGGACAGACCAACCACAGCTCCGTTGTTTGGTCTTCATACTTATAGCTGGCAAAGACACTGCGGAAAGAGTAGCACACTTGGGTGATAGACGTAGCATCCTGCTAACTAGTACTAATGACTCGAATAGCACAATTTCTATCGCCAGCTTTGACGAAACAGTCCACAGCATTTACTTTACCCAGGAACGACAATAAGTGGCACCATTTATTGTCTGCTCAGCGATCCAACAGGTGTGAGGTTAGGAGAAATTGCACTGCATTTCCTTGTGTTAGAGAAGAATACGCATGGCTGGTCTCAAAACATATCAACCCATGGTCACTTGCTTCACGTGCCGATCAGGGCAAAGCATTCGATCGATACCACGTTCACGTGGTTAAGAAAATACAAGGCTTATTCACGAAAGTCATCGCCCGAACCTCATACTTTGTTGTACATTTACAGGAGCTTGTGCAAGCACACATAAACACAAGCAACATCTGCAGATTTAGCCGATACCTGATAAACAGGAGTATGCAAAGTTTCCGGAATAGCAGTCAGATAGATAGAAGCCCTAAACTACACATCGCCCACGGCCAATTATATTACTTCTGTACGATATCGCACACTGCTAGCATCCACGCTGCACAGTATATGCTTTATAATTGACAGCCCTTATCGTATGACGACCCAGAAGATTCGTTCGATGCCAATGTGCCTAGACCAACAGGCTGCATACAGCTTGCGGGGAATTTAAAGAAAACAGGGATATACTGCTACCGAACCACACACAGTGCACCGACAAAGCTGAACAAAATCAAACAATCGCACTTGACCTGAACCTGACTCGTGACTATTTCAAACTCACCCGAAAATAGGGCAAGGAAACCCTGAGTTCGGCTGTTAATAACATCAATTTCATGAAGTGTCACAGTGTGCACAACTTCTTTACGTTTCTGCAGCTCGCCCTCGGGACACTGAATAAATCGAGTCTACAGAAAACGAGCCGCAGAGCAGCAGTTAGCAACCGCTCTGCACAGCACAGCATCTCTGCACAGCCGCTGGCAAGCAACAGTGACAGAGTGGCTTTGGAATGCATTAGTGAATCAAACACATGCCTGAGGACCCATTGCATCGTAATCTCTTGCACGAGTGAACGATCTGCCGAGCTTCGTTATTTTGCCAGTAGCCTTGTCGATGGTGATGATGTCTCTAAAAAACAGAGGCACACGTAAGGAACTTACCTAGAATAAGTAAACACCACATGCCAACAGACCGACTGAGCTCAGCATCCAAACGTACCCAGCCTGAGCTTTTTCTTTTGTTAGCGACTCAATCATTTTTTGACCGAGATCATAGATGGTCTCCATTTCAGTTGTTTTCAGCGTGAGCTTGCCAACCTTGGCACCCTACAATCCAAAGTCGTGAACACAGTAAATAATTAGAAAGCTGCATGATCGGTAGGAACGAATTGCAGGATCACACAGCACTTAATTGAATAAAGTTTATGCAGCCCTAGCCATTGTCTCAGCAGATGTACACTACAAAAGCTGGAGCATGAGCCTGGGAAAAGTAGTAGTATGTGGCCAGTGCAAATACGCACAACGGTATACATAAATATCGCAGCAGGTAAAAGCTGAACATAGCACACTGGTGGTAACAACTTTATGGAACACATTTGCCCAACTTCATCAGAAGTATGCTGTCAAAACACGGCTAGTGATATAAACGTCACCTGTATGTGCAGCATGCCTTGAAGTTTTTTTGCCATACAAAGCAGACACAATCTGGCATAACTATGTAGTAAACTACTGCTTGCATACTGTTTAATTCTCTGCTTTCGTTTTTCTGTGCGACTATACATTTCGTTAAGACATTGGAATTTTGTGTCGTGAGCACTGTAAAGCGACCTGGAATAGGTCTGTTAGCACTATACAAACTACTACATCTTAACTAAAACTTTTACAATGTTATATTGTTTTTTCCCAAAGGTGGTGCATGACATCCTTGCCAGAATATTTCGTGCACTTGTTACCCTGTTATATTAAAAAGCAAGTGAGTTGAAACAGTTTTAAACTACAATCTCAGACATGCAATGATGCCAAAACCTGCATCCTCTGACCACTCAAGATGAGTCTTCTCAGAGAACAGCCACACTTCTCACGAGATGGGGAAGGCCCCACTAGCACACATCGAGTTCAACCACTAGTTTGCCAGCCAAAATATAACAGGAGCACAGCTACAAAATGATTTACTGCAAGATAGATTAGCCGAGAAGACCTTTAGATATGCCTCGGGCTGTGCATGTGAATATTGCCCTGACAATGCTGTCACTGGGCCAACGAAATATGAGATTCTCTTTGCCCGTGAAAAGTCACAGTCGGTCAATAGGAGAAAATCCAGTATTTTCGGACGATAAAACATGCAACAGGCTGTGCATCCCTTGAATTTTGGCTTATTTTTGTTCTGACAAAATTTTAGGCACCTGTCACGGGTTCCCACTGGCACACACCACGATCAACCACCAATCTGCCAGCCTGTCACGTAAATAAAATTACAGCCCAAGTAGAACGCGGTCATATCTATCTAACCAAGTCTACAAACACTTCACGGAAGCTCGGGTACAAAGACTGGGCAGCACCCATGATGCTTTCAAAGCTTTTCGAAGATTGCTCTAAGTATACCGAGTTCATAATGCCGTTTAGAGGAAGAGCATTTTCTTAACCAAATGCCTAGAGCAATTCTCGGCGACATACGCTTGCATGCTGGAGCAACCCGGGTTTGGCACAGGGGTTAAGATGCTTGCCTTTGACGACCGATGTCGTGGGTTCGAGCCCTTCGGCATATGTGAAGCACCTGGATAGAGATTCATTAATATTATGGTGCTATACAAATGAATTATAACGATGTATTTATATTTTAGTGATTCAGCAGCGCATCCTCATGTGATACTCGCTCACTGGTAACTACTCAGAGCGAAACCACCCAACAGTGCTGAGTTCAGATGGGGCATGCAGTAAGCGACTAAAGACTGCTAAAAATCACCTAAAAAACCCAGCAAAACTATAGATCGACTGATTGAACAGCTGTACTCACAGGTATACTGCATATTTATATAGGTATACAGGCATATGGCCACCACTGCCACTTGCAGCAGGCCAACCCTTAAAGGATCGCCAGTGCTGCAGGACTCACTACGTGAGTCGTGAAGCAACACCATACCCCTGGGCCCAAGACCCAGGCAAAGCAAGCATGGGTGGTATAGAAGACTGGCACCCCTGCACACAAGGGTCACTGCTGCCATAAAAAAAAGAATGCACACACCACTTGACTAGCCAACTAAAGAATCCCTTTGTCAGTACAAGTGCTGGTATTCAATCGATTGAAAATAATTATACACAAGCAAAACCTCGCCTATTCCCACGGACCATCTCTGCATAGGTCCATGCTGAACCACCTGTGACAAGAGCTGCATTCCGTGAGGTAGACCTGCACTGCCATCTATGAGCTACGCTACAGATATAACTACACAAAACCTGTACCAACTACACCAAACAACCACACTTCAGCACTAATAATGCTGATCCTGACAAATCAGACCAGCAGCTGGCTCAGCATTTCTTTCAGTGCGGCCTGAGCAGTGCACCATACAAATTACATATTAACACTGACACAAGAATGCTAGCATTTAATTTATTATTTATTCCCACAGAATATCATACCGTTCCTGTGGCAGGCCGATCGATCTGTATTTCGACAACCTCTCCTTCAATTATTTCAGTCTCTTCCCTATAAAAAAGACAACTTTCTGACCATGTACAGTCACAACAAACAGTAACAGCCTCAGCTAAAAACCCTGCATTCGCTGCGAATGATAGTTGACGGGTGGGCACATACTTAATTCTAACGCCAATTGACTTCCGAAAGGCTTGTGTCAAAGCTTCAGTCTTGCTCATTTCTAACGAAAAGATCTCGCTTCCGGCCATTGCAGTGAACGGTGTATCAAGTCCGAGAGACTGGGCCATACCTAAGCAAGACTCCAGAGCATCATGCTGCACAGCACACAGCAGGCACTTTAACATTAACAGTGGACAGACTCGCGTGACCAAGATGGAGCTCAGAGCACAGAATAATGGTGCTTACCCATGGCGATGGCTGTCTTGCCAGTGCCTGGCGGTCCTCCAATAAGTACGGCCCTGCCCGAGATCTTGCCCTCTTTGATCATCTCCACGATGATACCAGCAGCTCGCCTTGCCTCCTGCTGACCCACCATGCCCTGCGAGATTTGCCTCGCGACGAGGGCATCGTCGAGACCGAGGCCTCTGATGTGCGAGTGGGCGCCTGTAAGAGTCAGTCCGATGCAGCGGTCAGACCACTGGCAGTGGTGCACAATCCAGAACACGGCATCGATGGGCCAGCTCGTGGAGGTAACCATTACTGCTAGGCTAGCTCGTGGAGGTAAACATTTCTGTGCGGGGACACAGGCCACATTCATAATCGAAAAAGCCATACGACCACCTCGGCCAAAATCAAGGGGAGGCACAGCTAGATGTCAAGTCACCGGCTTCGAACCGAAGCAACAAGCCGATTTATTGCTCTTGGAGTTGTGGCCCTAGTAAACGTTCCAGTCGCTGCTCACTCTGGTCAGCTCGGAAGCCTGATAGAATGGCTACCCGGGACGACTGTGGAATCTGCACAAACCCAATGCCGTGCAGAAGTAAAACAAAATAAGCAGCAGCTGACAGTAAAGTAAGCCACAAATACTCACGGTTGGTTTCCCGGTGACGTTAATCAGTAATAGAAAAATGCCTCTTGATTGGGCTGCTCGAGAAGCAGCTGGCTACTGATGCTGCACAGATCCCAATGTTCAAATACCCAGGGTTCAAATACTGCTGGCAGGTTCGTTCTTATGCTATTTATTTAACCGGAAATTTTCAAATCTTTATTTCACGACCAATGTCATTTAGACATGCCAGATCAAGTCAATCTAGATCGAGTCCAGCAGACTGGAGCAAGATTGACACAAATGACCAGTGCATCTATTCGTTATAGTAGCAAGAAAGCCATTACCAAGACACACACTAAAGACACCCAAGTCATACGGACTACCCCACGGATTCTAAGCTACGCTGCAGTGAGCGGTCTCAGCTGCTTTGTCGGATAAGCACTTGATCGGATGTTTATGACCACAGCTTTACCAGGCGGTGGATACAGAAGTTTACATGAGGATCGTGCAATATACATGCAAACTACATTTGACATTCCGGTGCCCCGGCATATCATACCAGCCATTAAAGCAAGACAACAGGTGTTTGCGCTGACATGTGGACGTGAACCAAGACAGAACACTGTAGTTGAGACTAAATAGTAAAGCAAAAGCATGCTGACTTTCGAGAACATTAAGCACGAAATACATATGCACCTGTGAATATAACTGTAGCTTGACTATAAATTCGGAACGTCATACAGGCTGGACAGACGTTAACCTGTTTTTTTTTACTCAGTTCAAAGGCTGAGTGCCTTTCGGTGCGCCTGCGCTAGCAATACTTAATAATAATTAATAATAATAATAATACACTTGTATAGCACCCTCAGAGAACTGAATCTCTCTAGGCACTTGACAGATGCTGTACAGAAAGAATTACCAAATGACTTCATCTCATTAGTATAGTAGCAGCAGTGTTGGATAGCCTAAAAGAAAGTGCAATAGTCGGCTGTGAGCGAGAGGGTATAGTGCTTACAAAAGCATTGTGGAAGTGAGTCCCACAGTCTCGAACCCGTGCAGCAAAGCTTCTGTTAAACAGGTCCGTAAGTGAAAGAAAACAGCTAATTTATAATTCAGAGGACCTAAGGGCACAATGAAGCGGAAACAAGGTGCAGCAGTTCAGCTGGCTGTGCAGGAGTTGAACCACGTTGTATACATGAATTTACAGATCAATCAGGCTCCACCATTGCTCCTTCAGCAAAGAGGGCAAGTGGCTCTACATCGATTCATGTTAAAGTTGAACCGAATGCAAGCTAAAGAAACACAAATTGGCAATTGGTAGATGCCTTATGGCTAAGTTGGAGATTACTTCAAAATGGCTCATGTAAACAAGATCGTATTACAGGAAAGAAGATCGTCGTATGACCAAATGTCACGCACATCTAATAGCCCTCAATTCCGGGCATACTCGATAAGAGAGTAACCTAAACAAAAAGGTACAAGTATGATCGGGCACGAAGGGGGTCATCTGGATGCAGATTGAGACATGCCTCAATTTCAAATGCTTCAGCCAAGCCCAACTGCTGGAAGGCTTTAGAATTAGAAAAAAATGTATCGAAATGGCACGTCCCTTAAAGAGGCTGATTGTACATCTCAACAGAGCCTTACAAAAATATCAACCCCTCCCTCATGAGACAACAAAAATAATCGCTATTAATTTTGCAAGGCAAGCCACAATACAGAAACGGATTACACTAGCCTCAATTTTAAAAGCTTGATTTCGAGCCTCGTGACTAACAGCAAATATCTCAGTCTATGTCCCACTGGCTGTTGCCTGACTGACATCACACAAAACGGAGAATTCACAGTAGCCCAACTCTCAATGGCCCTCTGTGGATGAAGCTTGATATAAAGCTGTCAATTGACAAGTTTTACTGAAACAAGAGGTATTATTTGCTTGCAAACTGCCTCTGTAGAAGAATCATGTTAAATCAAGAGCTACTATGCCGGCAGGTCTACCAGCCAGCAGCACAGGCTTCAGTTAAGTGAACATTTAATTTTAAGCAGTAAAGTTTAAAAACAACCATCACTACGACACGGGCTTTATCGAGTCCAGAGCACTGACCTTACTAAGCATTGTGCTCGACACAACTTCTATTACAAATAGCACGCTTGGTTCCACTCGCACGAACAAGGCATGACCGGTTTGACGATAACAACAGCTATCTATTGCAGTAGCTGAGCAGACAACGAGCCACAAAAGATCACTGCTTTCCAGCAGAAATTGAGGAGGGCGGGTCATCAGGCACACAGTACACCAGCAGAACAGGACACAAGTAGGCATGGAGTGTGTCTAAGGCTGGTGACTTCGGCGATAAGAGAGAGGACTGAGACACGGTCGGCCGGGCGTGACCGTGCATTGGCCAGCGAGCTCACCGATTCGTTCGATGCGTGTCACCTCGCGAACTTCCTGGACCTTCTGCACTGAGGCCTGCGAAAAAACGAGTGAGCTCATGTTAAAGGCAGCAGCCAGTCGCGATCGAGAAACACAGCCATGTGCAGGGAAGCCGCTGGGGTGCAATGGTGCTACTGTGGGGGCATGATCTAGTGCCTCACCCCACCCACGTAAAACCGAGAGCGGTGGCAAGAACTGCACACGTGCCTCAATAATGGCAACACTGCGATTTCGATTTCCAACGGTATTGGATCGTAACAAAAGGATGTGCCCGCATAATGAACAATAAATCACGCTCGAAATGGATGCTACAATCGACAATTGATAACTGAAAATAAGCATCCTTAACGATGGCAACCATGCTTGCCTTGGATAACATGAGCACCCAATACCATTGCCGAATCTCGGAAATATTTCTGGCCGAAAGCCAAACGAGGGAGCTCACAGCCTCACACAAACTAATAGAGCATTAATTAGCCCTTTTGAATTGCATCCACCCCACTGCTAAAGATACGAGCACTCAGTTCCGGCTTCCTTCATCACAATCAGCTTCACTGGTGCCAACGATCAAGTTTGACGTTGACTTCATCTTTGAAAAACGTTTTGGGATCAACACACGACCTAAGCCATTTGTACAAGGCCCATCATCACTGGGCACGCTTCATGCACATCATGCATATGCACACGTGCACTCCCACTATTTGCCTAGCATGTATCGACATGCTGCAATATTCACAATCTGCAGCTCAGCAGGCCTTACGTGCCCGTGTTAAATCGGAATAGACAAGCTGGGACGTCTTTCCTAGACAATGGCTACAATACCGAAGACATTAAGAATAAAGAGGCATTGCTCTACGGCTTCGGATTTGCAACACCGGTTTTGCAACACCGGTTTGTCTGTTCACTCAGGCTCCCGTCAGGTAAGAAATTCTTCCACAGTTGACCTACTACGCTACTAATCAATTAAAGTCACAATCTAATCCGCGTTAAGTAAATATGCTTAAACTCTGAAGCAGCAACGCAGACTATGTCGAAATATCTTTGCAAGATTTCTCACATGAGTGCCTGGCAGCTGGTGCCTCTCATGTGAGAAAGCAGAATGGGTTGAAGACACGCATGCAGGGGTAAACACCCCCGCATAGTTTTGGCATTTATAATGTAAACGTAAGAAGCTCGATTATAACACATTATTAGGGCACCAGATATTCAGTGAAATTTGAGAGTGACGACCCGCCGGAGCTCGTAATGTCAGCCAAATAAAGTTAGCTGAACGAATAGTTAAATGATCCAAAAAACGACACAATATTCACGGCACAGCGCTGTCTCCGTTATAACTGCGTGAGAAACCGTGAATGGAAACCGCCTAGGTAAGGGTCAGCAACATGTGCTCGACGCCAAAGGTAGGTAAACTGTGGTTGGGCGGATTGTGCGAAGTATGCACGATCAAGCTCGGTAAAGTTACGCGGCAAAAAATGTAAATCAACCTGATTTTTATAAAGTTTCTCCGTGCTGCCATACAAAATTTCGTTTTCCATGCTCGTCGCGTGCTCACGAGTACTACGGGCGGGTTAATTCATTCAAATAACGCGACTAAGGCTTCAAAGGCTCAAAAATACAACTACAAGTCCAGATTCAGGATGAAATTAAAATTTCATATCACGAGCTCAAACTGGGATCGCGAAAAGATATTAGATAAAACAAGGATCAGCGAGATAGGCACGACTAGCACGAAGCACGCTCCTTACCGCCGCCATGTTGGACGCTTGTTGTTAAGTCGATGCATCGCTGTAAGCCGGTAGCCCTCGGCTCGGGGAGACAACTCTTATTGGCGCCACTGGTTACGCGGTAGGTTCAGCAGGTGGAGAGAAATTGCAAGCAGCCGCTCGCTGTGCAAAGAGTTTTGACGGCATATAATATAGCACTGGCGTGCCACAAAATATTCATACTTATTTGAGTCGCTGTCCGAATTTCCTACAACGTACGTAAGTGCGGACGCAATGTCCGAAGGTCGGTAGCTTCAAAAGACCCACTTACAGCCGCCGGAACCACTTACAATTCCGAGAAAATATAAATTTCCATCAGACGTCAGGAACAGCTAAATAATTAATTTTCTGGGAGAAACCCTGCGAGAACTTTGAAGGCCTCTTTCGCTTCGAGTCTGAACCGCTTACCCAAACTAAAGGAAAGTAAAGGTAGTCGACCGAACAGCCTCATCTTGCATAGCGGCAGAAGCGCCGTCGCCGTTGCTTGCAGTAGGCAATAATGAATCGCCTGCTGCTGCATAACTCGAATTCGCGGCCTCGGTCCTTAAGTGCGTGAACCTTGACCCTGCGCCGCTAAGACCCGGGGGCGGCGGCTGCAGCCCGGCACCTCGAAGAAAGTGCAGCCAATGAGGGCCGGAGATGGTTAGCTCCGTCATTTGAAACATTGGCGTGCTACATCGGCCCGATTACGACATCCCTAGAGATTATTGATGTTTCCTGAATTATAACCTATAGGAAACTGAAATTCACTATTGATAGCTTACAAAGTGCAGCTGGACGTCTGAAGTGTAATGGGCAGCTGTACGACGTGCTTCGAGTCGAAGAGTTGCACTTGTTAAAAAACGTCTGCGCTAAATTCTTTCGCCACAAGAGCACTTGTAGGGGCGCGGGCCCTTGTTGCAACGGGACAAATACGGGCGAAGCTGGCCACCGGAATCGTAGCTAACGAATCGTCGGTGCTGCGCCAACGCACGAGGAGGGTATTCCGACGGTAGCTTAGCACGGCGTAAAGGCAGCATGCTAAACCATTATTGTACAAATATTCCCTATTTGCGGTTTCCGAATTAAAACGGCAAGGAACTGATTAGGCGCGATAGTCAATGGCCACCAAGGCCTTATACAAGCCGAAGCCATGCACAATGCCTTCAAAGCAGTTGAGCTGAGTTTCGCACCTGGCCTCGACCGCACGGGAGTTGCTGAATGTCGCGTCTGCTGATGGACGCGCGCAAGCGTGCATCGCCGTAGACTAGAAACTCTCTGCTGCGAAGCGGATAAGGACTCGTTGCCTTAAGGCATGGGTGCTCTTCATCGTCGCCACGTTCCGCTACGGTCGACACACCCGCCCGCTGCACCGGCGCTGCACATGCGCATCGCCGGCGAAGCGATACCGAGGCTGCGGGCTTCGTCAGTTACTCGTCCTGCGTCGACAAGGACTAGCACCGCTACGAGCGCTGCGCTTGCAGCCTAGCTCTTTCAGAAAGTGGAAGCCGCCGCACAGCGGCTGAAAACAATATATAGGCGCTAATGTCTAAAATGTAATAGGTTTTGGCTAATTGCTTTTCCCGTTTAAGGCTTTTTTACATTACGAGATAGAGCTCCCGATTACTAGCAGACCCGAAACGCTGCGGCCATGCGGACAGCTACAATACAGTTTTACAAACGTGATGAAGCGGTTTCTGGCTCGACTTCCTTTGGGACGCAAATGCAGCGTTCGTAATAGCGTTAGTCCAGTGGTTAAGGTGCTCGCCCCGACCAAGATCAGGGTGAATATACGTATCAGCCGAGGTCATGGTCTCGAGCCCCGTAGCAGATGTCAAGCGCCTGAATGCAGATTACGTTCTCTTAGGGCGCTATACAAATGAATTATATTTCTTTACTCCTTGCCGACGCGTGACAAATACCGGTGAAGCCCTAAGCTCAGCATAAGACGACTGCATAGGTCGGCAACATTTATCCAACACTTCCATCACCAAAACTTTACCAATAATAATAATAATAACACACTTGATAAAGCGCCCTCGGAGAACCCAATCTTTTTCTAGGTGCTTTACATTTGCTGCAAAGGATGGTCAATAAACAATAAGAATAAAAATTGTATGGGTGATATGCACAGGGTCAGCATGCAAGTGTGGTTAGTGGCAGCATGCAGTGGCAGCATGCAGGGTCAGCACGCACAAGCAAATAAAGGACGAATCGCGAGGACCCCACTACATGCTGCGATAAATATGTGCATTTTTAATTTATTTTTACACGCGGTCAAGTCAGGCGATGTCGTGACGGAAGTCAGGAGTGAGTTCCACGCTTTGTGAGCGTACGAATTAAAGGCGCGGTCTCCAAAGCATCGTGACACCTTCCGCACGAATATTCTAGCGTGCAGGCGCACAGCTCGTGTAATGGTGCCAGTCCTTGCCGACGCAAGACAAAAAGCGGCGACAACTGCACCTTGAGTCACGGCCAGCACCTTGCATGTGCACGGTCAATATACGCTAAAGCCAGTGGTAACGGAACGGGGCGGTTATGAAGAGCACCCATACGTTAGCTGATTTGGCCTAGCGGTTAAGGTGCTCGCCTAGACCAAGGTCTGGCAGACGACGTGGGCTCGAACCCCAAGGCGTACGTTAAACGCCTGAATAGAGATTAAGTTCTCTTGGGACGTAATTCAAAATGAATTGTATTAACAAGTCCATATCCGTTTCGCAGAGAACTATTTTCTACGGCGACGAAGGAACGACCGGCGTCCAGCATCTGCCATTCGCGCACAGCAGCTCTCAAACGGCGCTCAGCAGAGCACCGCTGTGCTTTCCACGTGCGAAAAGCCTCGGAACTCGAAGCTCCCGCCCGACTCAACGCCTCGAGCCATAATGGCAGCCTATCACACGAATTAAGTGTTTCGTACAGCCTAGCCTTGGACAATGACATAACCGGTACTTAATCGTTAGAATTCAGGAACCGCAGCTGGTTTGGCCCAAGGGCGAAGGTGCTCGCCCCGACTAAAGTCAATGTGAGTGTATTTGATAACCGAGGTCGTGGGCTCGAGCCCTGTGGCTGAATGTGTAAAGTGCCTGAATAGAGATTAAGTTCTTTTAGAGCACTATTCAAATGACTATGTATTTATATTAAAACCGCAAAGAAAATAGTGCGGCAGTCGTAATCTGGCTGATCTAGCATGCAGCCGATTCAGTTGAAGATAATTTTCACTGGCTTGGTTTTGATGACGAAATTGACGCTGATTTTGATTGATAAATTGATAGCAGTAAGTTCACTCTTGCTGCAGTCATTTGCCCACTGTAGTCCCAGCACCATAGAATTTTCACCATTATTCTCACCAGACTGTTGGCTAGTCATGGCTTTTACTGTAGACATTTCTAACTTTAGCTCCTGATGTCAATCTACCTCGTACAGAGAGAGCTACATGAATCTCGTCAAAAATACTTTTGAATTCCCCTATTCACTGCTCAGCTGCGAGTGCTGCCTGTTGAACTATTTGGAGTGAGCGTTGATTCTTCGCTCGCACGAGTTCAGTACGATATCACTTTGCGATTCACTCAAAACTTGCTTGAGCGTCAGAATCTGTACAACTGCAACAGGCGATTTCTCTTTCGAAACCAAAATGTTGGCAGGGCATCGGAGCTGCTGCTGCTGCAGCTTTCCAGCACTCGTCTTTGCGATCAGTGCAATCAGCCATAATGTAGCCAAATGCCGATACCAGCAGCAGCATGCAGCATCCGCTTCAGTTGCAACGCTGCTCGTCAGTCCAGTCGCAAGCAGCGACACTTGCACGAGACGACTCCGGGCGATCCTCGAGCAACCGTGCAATGTTCCGGAACCAAACGGTACGAACGTGCAGTGCAGCGGCTGCTGCACTGCAGTCCTTCGCGCGTCGGCGAAAACGGACGGAGCCGGTCCGAGTGATGGAGCTGGCGCCTCGAAGCACGGCACGTCGAAGCGAGCACGAGTCGCCCCGTGACTGGACGGACGGACGGACGGACGGACGGACGGACGGACGGACGGACGGACGGACGGACGGCCTTCGGTAGCAGAGTTCGGGCGGCAGCAATCGAGATCGCCCAATCACTAGTGATACAAAAATGTCCTCGTGGCGAATGCAGAGTGCAAAGCCCGAAGCGAAACTTGCATCGAGCCCAACATAACGCTGACTATCCATCTCTCGAGTTATTTGGCTTTTATGCCGCCTAAACAGAGATTTGGACGTATTCGTTTCCAAATCGTGATAATTCGGGAGCCGCTAGAAATCTCGAGCCTTTCCAAAATCTAATCTCTGCTTTTGGAATGCACGCGTCGTTTCACAATATTGCCAAAACCCTCAATTTGACTTCCGACATCCCAAAGCAAGAACGCATACAGCAAATGAAGTAAGTTCAAAACGTTCATTGCAGCCTATATTTTGGTCGCATGGATCAGTCTTCTCTCTCCTTCTTCCTGGCTCAGTACGGGACTGGAAGCCAACTAGGGAATGGTGTAGGGAGAGAAGTTTGAGTGGGGGGATAAAGCGTTAAGATTGCTTGCTCGAGGGGCACGGGCGAGTTGCCTCCAACCAAAGCTGCAGCTCTTCAAGCCCCCAGTCCTGTTAGCCCCCTTGAACATCCCCCTGTTGGCCCCCTTGAACATCCCCCCTGTTAGCCCCCTTGAACATCCCCCTGTTAGCCCCCTTGAACGTCGAGGAGCCGCTCCTAATTGACCGCATTGACCTATTATAACCGCAGCTAACACGGAGTAGTTTCGCATTGAATGTTGAGCTGTATGCAATGGGCATAGTGCCCGTAGCATACACCTCAACATTGCAGCCAACGACTGCAAAACGGAAAGGCTCTAAATCCTAGACATTATAACAAAGTATACAATTCATTTGTTTAGCACGCTGAGAGAACTTAATCTCTATCCAGGCGATTCACGTATGCCGCAGTGCTCGAGCCGAAGACTTAGGTCATCAAAGATGAGCACCTCACCCCTGAGCCAAACCTGGCCGGCAAAAACCTTTAAATGATTGACGGATGCCGAAAACTTGACTTGCTGAATCGGTCGATTTGCGACACTATTGGAGACAGTTACGGTTACCGAAATAATATAATTAGGAAGCAGATATGTCAACCAACAGTTCAGACCATATAAAAAGCTATCTAGAGTTAAAGAGTTGTGCCGCTATGGCTCATTCTGTGCAGATACAGCCCTCGGTGGCCTTGGAATACATCAATAATAACAACAATAATAATAATAAAGCTAGTAAGTTCCACTCTGGCTTTAGTGCTAATCACTCCACAGAGTCAGCATTGCTTAGGGTATACAACGACCTACTTAGGAATGCAGACATGGGTAGAATGTCTCTGCTTGTTTTGCTTGATCTTTCGGCAGCTTTAGATACCATCGATCACAAAGTTCTTCTAGAGCGCCTCTCATCTCGCCTGGGCATCACTGGCACTGCTCTGCAGTGGTTCAGGTCCTATCTCAGTGGGAGACTCCAGAGTATTGACGTGAATGGACAAAGATCATCTGAAGTACCTCTGAAATATGGAGTACCTCAGGGCTCCGTGCTAGGTCCGGTTCTTTTCACGGTTTATACTCTCCCTCTTACTGATGTGATTGCCAAGCACAATCTAGGCTTTCACTTCTATGCGGATGACACTCAGTTGTACCTTTGCTTTGATCCCTCCCAGCCTTCGAGCACCTCAAATTCTCTAAACTCACTTGCTGCATGCATTGATGACATCTGCACATAGATGGCAGCAAATTTTCTAAAGCAAAACGATGATAAAACTAACTTACTCGTTATGGGCAAACCTAGTGTAACTCACAAAATGGAAAGGCTGACGCTCAAAATTGCCTCTGCCAGCATATCTCCAGTTGAATCAGCTCGAAATCTAGGTGTCATATTCCAAAGCGACCTCTCGTTAGACGACCATATCAGCTCCATAGTAAAATCTGCCTATTTTCAGCTTCACAACATTGGTAAAATTCGGGCTTGTTTAGATAAAGACACCACATCTAAGTTGGTCCATGCATTCGTGACATCCCGTCTCGACTTCTGCAACTCCCTGCTTACTGGCCTACCAGCATGTGCGATCAGGCGATTGCAGCTGGTGCAAAACTCTGCAGCTAGGTTTGTCTGTTGCGAGCGTCTCCGTTGCCACATTACTCCACTTCTCTCCGATCTGTACTGGCTACCAGTCAAGAAACGGATCAAATTCAAGGTTTTGCCGCTCACTTGTAGGTCACTTCATTCTTTGGCTCCAACCTATCTCTCCGATATACTCCCCCATCAGGCCAAGCATCGTACCACCCGCTTTTCGGAATCCAACAGTCTACAAATACCTCGTACGAACCTCAAATCCTATGGAGACCGTGCATTTAGTTCGTATGCTCCCAAAGCCTGGAACTCCCTCCCGACTTGCGTCAGAACATCCCCTGACTTGACCATATTTAAAAAGAACTTAGTAACGCACCTATTTAGGATAGCATTTAGTGGGTCCCTGTGACTCGTCATTGATTCGCTTATGCATGCTGACACTGTGCATGCTGCCACTAATCACATTTGCATGCTGACCGTGTGCATGTCACCCATAACCATGTTATTCATCTTATTTGTTTATCAACCATGATATTACTCACCATTCAATTGCATTTCCCTTTGCAGCAAATGTAAAGTGCCTTGAAAGAGATTGAGTTCTCTGAGACCGCTTTATTAAGTTCATTATTATTATTATTAATGACACTGTTGCATAGTGCCTTCAGAGGACTGAATCTCTTTCAGGAACATTGCAAATGCTGTATTGATAGTATTACCACATTATTGCTGGTAACATCCGCAAGCAATACGCATAGTGTAAGCAGGTACATGCACACGAAGGACGAATCACAAGATACACCAAATGCTGTAATACATAGGCTTTATTTAAGCTTCTTTTTAAATGTAGTCATGTCAGGGGACGTACGTCGGTAGGGATTTCCAGGCTTGGGGAGAATACCACTACTACTACTAATAATAAAAATAATGCATTCAATAAAGCGCCATCAGAGAACTCAATCTCTTTCTAGGCCCTTTACATTTGCTACAAAGGGAACCTCGATTAAATGGTGAGTAATATCATGCTTGATAAACAACATGAATAACATGGTTATGGGTGACATGCAAAGGGTCAGCATGCAAATGTGGTTAGTGGCAGCGTGCACTGTGTCAGCATGCATAAGCACATAAAGGACGAATCACAGGGACCCACTAAATGCTGTCATAAATAGGTGCGTTTTTAATTTCTTTTTAAATGTGGTCAAGTCAGGGGATGTCGTGATGCAAGTCGGGAGTGAGTTCCAGGCCTTGGGTGCATACGAACTAAAAGCACGATCTCTAATACTTTTGAGGATCGTACAACTGAACGATTCGTATGGCTTAAAGATTCGAGTACGATTCTTCACCTGGTGGGAGAGTACTTCTGATATATAGGCTGGAGCCAAAGAAGGAAGGGACCTACAAGTAAGTGACAGAACCTTGAATTTGATACTCTGCTTGGTTGGGAGCAAGTGCAGGTTAAGTGAAAAGTGGTATGATGTGGTAGCTTCGCGGCTCGCGGCAGACGAGCTTAGCTAGCTGCACGGTTTTGCACCAGCTGTATGCACACCAACTGTAACCACCTGATAACACATGCCAGTAAGCCAAGCACCTGAGTGCACAAACGGTAGACCAGCAAGCAAGAAGTTGCAGTAGTCGAGATGGAATGTCACAAATGCACGGACCAGTTTCGATGTATAATAGTATCCCTATCTAAGCAAGCCCGAATTTTAGCTACGTGATGCCGCTGAAAGAAGGCAGACTTGACTGTGCAGCAGATATGGTCGTCCGATGAAAGGTCACTTTGGAACAGGACACCTAGACTACGTGCACATTCAACAGGAGATATTCTGGCGAGCCGATTTTGAGCATCAGGTTTTCCGATTTCGGAAAAAATACTTGGTTTGCCCATAACTAATAAGTTGATTTTATCGTCATTCAATTTAAGAAAGTTTGCTGCCATCCATGTGCGGATGTTATCAATACATGCAGCAAGTGAGTTGAGAGAATTCGAGGTGCTCGAAGGCTGGTAGGGATCAAAGCAAAGGTACAACTGAGTGTCATTCGCATAGAAGTGAAAGCCTAGATTGTGCTTGGCAATCACATTGGCAAGAGGGAGAGTAGAAACAGTGAAAAAAAGGGGACCAAGCAGAGAGCCCTGAGGTGCCCCCCTCAGTATTTCGAGCAACATTAGAGCACGGACTTCCTAACAATTAAGTACACTAACTTTGTAATAAGGTATAGCGTTTTCGATTCGATATCGTATTAGATCGCTATGGTTGGTACACCTGCGTGTATTCTGGTGGCATCTATAAGTCGTTAGCAGTTCAATAAGAGCTAGCTCCACCAGTCTCTCCCACTCGTCTGAGACGACTGGCACCCCTTATGTTCGCTGTGTGTGTCTGAGGCCAGGGACTTCAATTCAGTCACGGCATAGTGTCGCCTTAGGAGGCTAGCAATCCGGCCATACCAATCGAGGTCGCTCCTGCCAAGGACAATTAACAGCTATACAGCTTAGCCCCCCCCCCCTGTAAAGCCCAACTGTCCCTTGCGGATGATTACCATGGTTTGCAGGCTTAAGCAGCTGCAGCAGTGGGTTATTATGCGGCACGCTTGCCACTTGTTTTTTTTTTAGGCGGGGCTAATAGGCGCCTACAGCAGGCAGGCACCTTCGGGATCTTTGGTTCAGGGTCCTTGTCCAAAGGCGAACATCAATTTTTTTAAGGTTCGTACACAAGATCGATGCCTTCCCTTCGAAATCCATCCGGAAAGGCTGTTGCTCTAAAATGAAACTTGCCATTATCCATTAAAGTGGCGATTACGTTTTTAGAATCGCCAAAAGGTATTTCAATTTAGGCAGGTCTAAATAGCACCTATGCATTCAGCTTCGGCCTCTTCAAAGAGGAACATGATCGATAGTGTCCGGTGTGATGCACTGAAGGAATCAACAGCTCTTCTGGATGGAATTCAAATAGCAAGCATGTAAAGTCTTGTCACGCCCCTAAATGTCGATGGTTGACCCCTGCGTCGAAATTGGGCTGCAGGCTGGCAATTCACTACCTAAAGATCCTTACGATACAACGAATTAGTAGTTCCAGGCAGCCACCTCAGTCGAAAATCCGTCTTTTGCCTGTAGGACTGCCATGATCCGGAATTATTCGCATGAGTTTTACGAAGGCTAGCTCTTCTACAGATGTTGAAGACAGGATTTAAGGCATACCTTTTAAAGTTGCATGCAAGTCCCTAGCACATGGATTGGACTGTGATCGTTGACACCAAGCATTACCTCAAACACATTTTCTGCTAGTATTTGCAATGCTAAATTATGTACAAAACAAATAAAAATTTAAGCAAAGTAAAGCATACCAGACGAATGTATATAAGCTTTTGCAGAAAATTTGATGATTACTGATGCCATGATGACACGATCCTTCTTTTATGCAATTAGTACTTGGACGGTCACGACCAAATGCTATAAAGCAGTGCAAGACCAGTATTCTTAATGTATTTTCACCAGGAATCTTCATTATAGATATCTTATGCTAGCTAGTGATAGCCAGTATGAAGTTGCTAGAAACAAACTACGATCAAGCCTGCATCTTTATTTAGAGCAGGTTCACACTTTTCCATGCTGTGGAGCATTTAATCTCAAGTATAGCTAAAAAGCATCATCTGAAAATGAGACCTCGGAAAGGTAGAGAATATAACCATGACGAGGCCACACTCGCAAAGCAACGGTAGCTAATGATTGCACATCCCACCGGCTGCCTACATAGGCTCAAGTCCGGTCTCTCGAGCTGTCATCAGATCAGTGCAGCTGCCGTTGCCTCTGCTCCGCCGTCGTGGATAACCAGCTTTGCACGCCATGGAGTAAGAAGAAAGTCTGGGTCTGCTGCAATCAACCATGCCAAAACAGTGGTGACCTGTGTCTCATGCATCTGCTCCTGCATGGTTAGCCAAACCATTTGCTTACTGCCGACACCTGGACAGGCATGATATTTGGATGGCTGCTGTTCATCTGCCTGCAGCATCAACAGAGCATCGGACGCTCAACATATGACTCTGTCTTTTTCTGGTATCAGGATATTTGCTTGGAGAGCAACAGCCATACGCCGGGTGGTGTGCGGAAACTTGCTGACGTTCACAACGTCGCCAACATCGAGGTCCTCCTCGAAGACTTCCAGCTCCATAACGTCAAACATTTTTCGGTTGTCGCAGTCGTCTCGATCGGCGGCCGAGCAAGCGATGCTGCCACTGATGCTGTAGTGAGAGTAGAAGATGCCCAAAATGTCGCCCGGCTCGACAGAGATCCGTTCGTCCTCGTTGACGTAGACGACGTGCGTGTCCATGACGCCTGCTGGAAGGTCGTTCTGACCAATGAGCTTGTAAGCTCCCTCGCTGTCCTGCTTTCTCCAGATACTGGCTATAGCGGGAACAAGTGGCTCTCGTCGGTAGTACTGCCAGCTGACTATGACACCCTTCGATGGCACCACATCTTCCACGAGCAGCAGCATCTTGTTTGACGTAGCATGCTGCGGAAAGAATTCGGGCTTTCGGCCGACCTGCACGATCTTCATGGCTGGAACGATCAGAAAGCACTGTTTGTTTTGATAGGTGTGATACAGCAGCAAAATCACCTTTTAGCTAATAATAATAATAACAATAACAATAATACACTTGATAAAGTGCCCTCAGAGAACTTAATCTCTTTCTAGGCACTTCACATTTGCTGCAAGGGAAATGCAATTGAATGGTGAGTAATATCATACTTGATGAACAACATGAATAACATGGTTAGGGGTGACATGCACAGGGTCAGCATGCAAGTGTGGTTAGTGGCAGCATGCACAGTGTCAGCACGCATAAGCACATGAAGCACGAATCACAGGGACCCACTAAATGCTGTCCTAAATAGGTGTGTTTTTAAGTTCCTTTTAAATGTGGTCAGGTCAGGGGATGTTCTGACACAGGTCGGGAGGGAGTTCCAGGCTTTGGGAGCATACGAATTAAATACACGGTCTCCAAAGGATTTAAAGTTTGTACGAGGTATTTGTAGACTGTTGGATTCCGAAAAGCGGGTGGTACGATGCTTGGCCTGATGGGGGAGTATATCGGAGAGATAGCTTGGAGCCATTGAATGAACGGACCTAAAAGTGAGCGCCAAAACCTTGAAGTCAATCCGTTGCTTGACTGGTAGCCAGTGCAGGTCGGAGAGAAGTGGAGTAATGTGGCAACTGCAAAGCTCACGACAGACAAGTCTAGCTGCCGAGTTTTGCACCAGCTGCAATTGCCTGATCGCACATGCTGGGAGGCCAGTAAGCAGTGAGTTGCAGAAGTCGAGACGAGATGTCACGAATGCATGGACCAACTTGGACGTGCTATCCTTATCTAAAAAAGCCCGAATTTTAGCAATATTATGAAGCTGAAAATAGGCAGATTTGACCGTGGAGCTGATATGGAAGTCTAACGAGAGGTCGCTTTGGAATATGACACCTAGATTTCGAGCTGATTCGACAGGAGATATGCTGGCAGAGCCAATTTTGAGCATCAGCCTCTCCAATTTCTGAATCACACTGGGTTTGACCTTAACTAGTAAGTTAGTTTCGTCATCGCTTAGTTTCAGAAAATTTGCTGCCATCCATGTGCGGATGTCATCAATGCATGCAGCAAGTGAGTTGAGAGAATCTGAGGTGCTCGGAGGTTGGGATGGATCAAAGCAAAGGTACAACTGAGTGTCATCCGCATAGAAGTGAAAGCCTAGATTGTGCTTGGCAATCACATCAGCAAGAGGGAGAGTATAAACCGTGAAAAGAACCGGACCTAGCACGGAGCCCTGAGGTACTCCATATTTCAGAGGTATCTCAGATGATCTTTGTCAATTCACGTCACTACTCTGGAGTCTCCCACTGAGATAGGACCTGAACCACTGCAGAGCAGTGCCAGTGATGCCCAGGCGACATGAGAGGCGCTCTAGAAGAACTTTGTGATCGATGGTGTCAAAAGCTGCTGAAAGATTGAGCAAAACTATCCGCACGGACGTCACATGCAAAACTCCGCAGCCTATCGTGGACTGCATACATAGCTGCTCAAGCTAAGCAGCCGTAGTGAAAGGAGCATCTGCAATTTGCCACGAGATTTATTGGCTGCGTGGGGCTATGAGAGTTTTTACAATTCACAGAGGAAGCATGCAGGTACATGATGATTGTAGTTCGGCTGCTAATACAATCTCCAGTGATAGAAAGATTAAGGTGGGATAACAGCTGCCTCGCCACTCCCAGAGTAATAATAAAAATAGTAACATCATTTGCATAGCCCCTTATGAGAAATAAATCTGTTTCCAAGTCTTGATAAAGTTGCTTCCATAAGGGGGAATCAACTGACGGTAGGGTTACTGGTCGATCAACAGAGGACGAGATTACAGGTTGCCAGGTACCTGATTACCAGTGCCATCGGCAGCTAGGACTGTTCGTCAGCTGTCACAAGGCATTCTTTGTTTAGCTGACAGAGGGCAAGAGTTGGCGGATTTATAGTAGCTGACCTAAATATCAAATGGTAATACCTAGTGAAAACAGATCCGTGAAAAACTACACAAACACACACACACACACACAGAGCAATCGGGGGGGGGGGGGAGATTTTTAGAGATCTGTTGATGCATTATGGGACTACTTAAACTCTCGGCAGGCTATGGGCCCAGCCACGAATGGCATCGTTGGACTTGACAAATTCAGTGAACAGAATTACGTGTTCCGTGGAGCACGAAGGCAACGATGATCATTATCGTCGTGGGATTGGTAATCAGAAAGGCCGACTAGCAGCTTCAGCAAGGAGAGAATAAATCCGAAGCACGCTGCGAAGCACTGATTAAATTTAATGATTAAATCGAAAGATCAACAAAGTTACAGACGCAGCAGCTGTAAGCATGCTCAGCTTGGCCTTGCAGGACTTGATTCTGACGAGCTGCGATTTTGGCAAGAGTGCAGAAGGTCACCAAGCTGAGACAGTTACATTAGCCAATACAGCTATGTCAGAGAAGTAGAAAGCTGAAAGCCTGACTGAAGATCTCATCCAACACCACTTCATGGCTCATCGACTCTGGTGTAACTCGGCACACATGTATATTGAGATCCAAAGTTAATCTCCGAACATTGGCACGCGACGAGCAACGTTATAGGCATCGGTGAGATACTTGAGGCACATGATATCGGAGCAGTATACATTTAACTGTGTTGCAGTTAGACACCAGCCAATCAGCGGAAATGCATGAGGTACTGTATGTACTAACAGTGGTTAAGAACTCCTCTCAGTTAGTCAGTGCACTTAGAAAGGTTACTGCCAAGAATTTAGCAAAACAGGGTACTGATATTCAACCCTTCTGCAAACTTGGTTGCAGCCGATAGGGTTAAAGAGGGGTATTTTATTCTATATGCTGTGCAAGTCAATATTAGCCAATGCTGCTGTTGCTAATGTCACTTGTCCACAACAGCTTTTCAGTTGAGGCATTAGCAGTATGGGCACGTGTCAGCAGAAAATGTATAAATCCTGAAGAAACGAGAAGCAGTGACACAACTAGGTTTTGAGTTACATTCACCCTAGCCCAAGCTTCTGTCGAGCATGGGCAGAAGGCAAGCTCGGCATAGTGCTTAAAGCCTGTGTCTACAGCTATGTGCTTTTGTCGTGTAGACTCGCTGCTCAAGTTGGTGCATTCCAGTGTCGTTGGGCCAATGGCAGCACTATTGATTTGTGGCAATCGCTATTGTATGAGATTCAGTGAAGATGCCAGGAATTTTATTTTATTTTAGGCCATGCATTTCACACGAATGCATTTTAAGCAAAACAGAAGCGATTTCATTCAGATATTCGAAAAGCATCGAGTGGCCATTGAGAAAGAAATGGTGGCAGGTCAAGGTGTTGCGATCGGACAGGGATGGTGAATATACTTCAAACGAGATAGCGTCACCGTTAAAGCAAACAGAAATTCAAGCTCAGCTCATCGCACCAAATATGCCTCAGCAAAATGGTGTAGCCGAAAGGAGCAACACGACCAGCACGGAAATGGCAAGGTCACTGTTTTACCACATGAAAGCTAGAGACGAGATTCTGACCAGAGGCGCTGGAAGATGTAGTCTACATTAAAAACCGGTGCACACATACAGCCTTTGCAGTATGAGATGACAGCGAAAGCATGGAATGGCTTTTAAGATTTTCCACATGTTCTTCTACTTTGCTACACAGCATATGCTCATGTGACTCAATGCAGCGACTAGCTGTAAACTAGATCTAAAGACAAGGCATATGCATTTTTTCTTGGTTATAAAACTGATGCTAGGTAAAAAATTCATCTCTTGCTGGACCCTGAGACTCGATGCATTTTCGCAAGCCGCAATGCTGCGTTCGATGAACGATTGTAGGAACTCGCAGAAGACACACCATTACCGCCTGAGAAGGCACCTGAAGCACAGCAGCAGCACTAAAAGGCACAGTGTAGCAGCTGCAGTGCACACTTAAACCAGCCTTGCCAAATATAGGCTTAGCCCGTGGTCATAGAAGTAAGGATGACATGGGTAGAAGCTGCGGCATTGCGACTAGCAGCTGAATTACAGATGCTTTGACAGCTCTACCAGCAGCTGCTGGCAAACTCAATTTAAGACGATGCAATTGACCCCCCCCCCCCCGCGCACCGAGTGCAGCAGCAACTGGACTTTGAGGCGTTCTACACGGGTGAGTTAAGGACCTGTCGCTGGAATAGCGAGTCAGCATCACCCTATATATACTGCTGGCTGCTGTGAGCCGGAGACTTGAGGCAAAACGCCAAGCAGCCCGATGCTCACTTGTGGCAGCTGGCTTTGCTAGACGAAATGCAGTCTCTGCCTGACAACAATGTACATGAACGTACACCACTATGACTTGGAAAGCATGCCATTTGCTGTAGGCTTATCTCAAAGGTGAAACATAATGCTGATGGTAGTGTAAATTGTTACAAGGCACGGCTAGTGGCTGTGGGGTATTTCCAAGTGGACGGGATAGATTTTACAGAAACACCTGTAGCGAAATCTAACTCTGAGGCTTGCTGGCTATTGTGATGTAGACTGGGCAAATAACAGTTCTACAATTCGATATACTTTCACCTCTCGTAAAGGAAGCATCACGTTGTATTCAATAAAGCAACTGACACTTGGCCAATTATCAATAGAAGCATAATACACGGCATTCAGCCAAGCTGAAGGAGAATCGCTGTAGCTTCGGCAAGTCAATGATGAGCTCATGTGTAAGCAGCACCATCCGACGACTATATATAATGACAACCTAAGGGTACATATCACTGACCAAGAAGCTGGTACACTATACACTATTTAAAAACTAAACAAATAGTAAGCATCACTTCGTGCATCAGTAATATGAATCATGTGCTATTAATCGGATGTGTTGTAGAGCTACATTCGCTGAAGTCTAAAGACTGATATACCCATTACACTCGTCATTATCGTCGTAATCGCTGGGAGGAGATAATGAGAATGCTGCTCCCACAACGTGCCTCAGTTGAGGATACGGTTACTGCTCGGTCAACTGGGGATGGAATGGTCGCTAAGGGACCGGTAACCAATGTGTCGTCAGCAGTTGGAAGCTGTTCGAGAGCTGTTACTAGGTAACTAGGTAACTGTAACTAGGTACTCTACGTTAGACATGACTGGAGGCATGAGTTAGTGGATTTATAGTAGCTGCTGACATGACCATCGAACGTGTATACGTTTTTGACAAAAGAGCTGCTAAAAAAAGACATAAATAGCCATCGTTGTACAAATGTAGGCATGACTAATAGAGGTCAGAGCATCACAGAGATCAATTGATAGATCGTGGAACTGCGAAACTCTCGCCACTAAGCACTCTACATATGCTGGAAAGGAAGAACCAATTGATAAATTAAGGCAAGCTAACAGCTTAAACTGCCCACTTCTACTCATAGGTGGGCATGCCCCAGTGATGGAGAATAAAAAATATTTCGTACTAGCTGCATCTCATCTAACTTGTAGGTATGATGTGAAGCAAAAGTTTGATATACCTGTATTTGCTAATCTATATGAGTGTCACGTACTTACAGGTTTCATTAGCAATCCGATCAAGTTTTAAGTGACTCACTTAGAATTGTCTTTCCTAGCTGTTCAAAGATCAAGTGAAAGCATCAGTGGGTACTTCTCATTTGCTCTTGCAGAGCTGCAGCTGCCCAATAGGAATTGCTTAGCTGACAAATGCTCAACCAATTCATGACAGTACTTAAGCTAATCAGGGATCCCTGCATTGGCTGAATCCTTCAGCAGTTGCAATTCGAATACACCCTTGATTATTAATCTGGTAGACATCGTTTCATTTTACACGGACCTTAGCATAGGTACAGCTGTCACCATTCACTGCTTCGTGCCCTCGAATGCTAAATGATGTTTATATTGTTCACAAAGCTGTCAGCACACAATAGCATTATCCGAAGGTACTTGTACTACAATCGTGCAGTGGGGCAAGTCTAGTTCATGGGGGTGAGTCTACTTAGGGTTTACAGAAGCGAATCAATTCTAATTAAGTTAAAGAGCTGCTAATTTAACTACCCTTATTTATGTGTGCAGTGAAAGACTAGCCTTGACCTTGACGGGTTTCCCCTTCCTTCTGCCTCTTGCAGTGAGCAAAAAAAGGATTGCCTGCTGCATGCCTAGTATCCATGCCAGATGATCGTGAAGTATCACACCTTATCACCGGAGTAAGGCCCATATAAAGCCTACTTTCAGAACTCTCACTCTCTTCTTCATGTGTCCTTCGTCCTTGCATGCATTGGATAACGATGGCGAACCAATGACGGCCGCCCAGGATGAAAGAAGCTTGCAAACCTGACTGAGAAATCATGAGGCATGATTACCACAAGCAACTACATATCCATGTAACTCTATGATTGTAGGGTACATCTCGGAAGATCCGTTTTTCTGCTCTTGATGTTTATCCGATGCATGTGAGGACGTCGGGACAGTATGCGAAGGCATACACATGAGAGCATATACATGAGACGACCGTTTGCATGCCAACCCTAGAAGGAAGGGCTTGCAAACGCAAGCAATTTTTGAGATTCCACCATAAGGTGAAGCTTCAAAAACGGTACCTTTATTTGATAACACGCGAATTCGAAAGCTGCATTCCCAGAAAGACGTGTGCTCTCAATGAGCCGTGACTCGGTGCTGGATTTCCTACAGGGCTGCCAGGCAACAAGACATCAGGTGCAACGGCTCGGGAGCCAGCATTCCCAGCCTCGAGTTGCTACTGCTGCTTCTGAGCCTTTGGCAGGAAGGGAAGTGTGCTGCAGATTGATGTCCGAGTGATGAGCTGGTAGGAATCAAGCAAACAGCTGCTCGTGCAGCTGCACCCACCTACCACCCAGAGCTGCTGGTGCTGCTGGTGAACTTATGTAGAGAGAGAGCCACAGACCAGCCAGTAATATCTGTTTGGCACCTCCCCCACCACCACACCACCCAGCCAGGCAGGCATGCGGTAGTTTTCGTAAGCAGGCATGTAAGGCAGTAGGGTTGTGCAAAAAGCAAAGCAGGCCAGATGGATGCCACTGACAGACCTAAAATCTTCCTGGACGACTGAAAGCTGAGCAGCCAGGGCTGCCGATATAGACACAGCTTTCATACATCGTTCACTGCTATTACTGCCAGCCTCCATCCTGCCCCCAGTATCTGTGCCTGCTGCTCAGAAGCAGGTTCTCTCTGATGACCGGTCTGATGGCTGCTCGGGGCCACTGGCAGCCACGAGGTGCCCCCCCCCATTGCCTGCAGCACCAGTCGAGCTTACACCCCCTCACTACCCCTCCCATCTAAAAGGTAGCAGCAGTGGTCTTCTTCTGACTGAGCACATGCATTCCAAGGTGGCCAGAGCAGGGGCCCAAGACCTTCAGCTTAGGAACAGCAAGAGACTGGGAGTAAAGCAGCATGCAGCAGCAAGTAGGAAGGAGGTGTGGCTGTAGCAGGAGCAGCCAGCCCTGATGCTAGCTGTGAACGAGTCAGTATAATAATAATAATAATAATAATAATAATAATGCACTTGATAAAGCGCCCTCAGAGAACTTGATCTCTTTCTAGGCGCTTTACATTTGCTGCAAAGGGAAATGCTCGACGACATGTTTATGCCGTCTATGAGCAGCCAGTATTCGCCAAACCAAGGCAAAGATGCCTATCTCTGGCAGCTGTGAAAATTTAGACCAACCATGAGCAGACTTATAAAAAGTATTGTTCATTTGTATAGAGCTTTAAGAGAGAGAACTTAGTCTATTCAGGCGCTTCACATAGGCCAAGGGGCTGGAGCCATCAACCTCGGTCATCCTATGCATCCACCTTGACCTTGGTCGAGGCAAGCACCTTAACCATTGGTCCAAGCCAGGGAGGCTACCGAGTATTAAAGAACCACCGAGCAGTGGCAGCATCTCCAGCTGCATTTGGAAGTGAAAGGAAGTGACAGGCAGCTGTGCAGGGGCCAAAGATAGTTATAATAAATGATCATTCTTGCCGGCTTACAAATAAAGGCAGGCTTCCTCTCCCTGCTGCTATGGAACAGCAGCTCCAGTACGGCAGCAGGCCTAATTTTACTTCAGCTGTTTACTCGACAAAAAGAGAAGAGGCAACGAAGCACGTGACTAGGCACGTGACATTCGGCTGCTAGACACCGGAGGCGACCGATGGATGATGAGAGCAAGAGCACCAGCGAGTGGGTGTGTGTGTGTGCAGGGGGGCACACTCGTACGACAGACATGGTTGGACAAGAGCATGCAAATGATTGATGTGTGCGCTCGCACGACTGCTGCCGCTGCTGAAGCTGCTGCAACGCTCTTACGAGTATGCAATCCTGCTTACAGCTAGGGCTCACCTCTTATCGATCGACCAAGAGCTCTAAGAAGAACCTTAAAGACTATCACTCTATTTGATGAGGGAAAAAGAGTGTGTGTTGCGTGCCCGTGTGTTTGTACACGTGTGCTTGTTGTGTACAAGTGTGTGTGTGTGTGTGTGTGTGCGCCCGTATATGTGTGTGAGCATGCTCTCATAATTCTATTGACCCAGCCTTGACCAAGCCCCAACATTTGACCACGCCTCTCGACTTACACAAACATTGCAACAAGTCGGGCTCGCTTTCATAAGGCCGCTGTAGCAAAGCTAATCTATGCATTTGTGATATCTTGATATCTGGAACCTGCAATTTGCTACATTTGGTACATGTACATATATCCGTGTCTTAGATGCTTACAGCCGGTGCAAAGCTTGATAGCTAAGTTTGTCTGTCGCGAACATTGCAACAGCAACATCAAACCACTGCTCATTTGTCTGCACTGGCTTGCCACCAGGCAGTGCATAGACTGACACAAAATGGTCACGGCATTCCCAAAAAATGCCCAGAATTAATCTTTACAGGCAGCTTATTGCCCTGTGTATATTTGATTCTGGATGGCACATCATTGCAACCACATAAAAAGAATATAAGGAGAAAAAAGCCTGAAGATCACTGAAAGCCATGAAGTCAACAACCACACCAGAGAAAGCGAGATCGAGAGAGAGAGAGAGAGAGAGAGAGAGAGAGAAAGAGAGAAAGAGAGAGAGAGAGAGAGAGAGAGAGAGAGAGAGAGAGAGAGAGAGAGAGAGAGAGAGAGAGAGAGAGAGAGAGAGAGAGAGAGAGAGAGTCGCAAACTCAAGAATACATCTCAAGTTTTGTCATCGAATAAAAGATTTAAATTCAATGTACTCGATCAATAAACATGCCTGGCCTGAAGGCTACTATGCTTACCCATTGCTGCAACACTGTAGAGGTTACGAGTTTTAGGTAATAGTTGACTGTCGATTGAAAAAACCAATCACCTACAAACAAACAAGAGGACTTGCACTTCAGAATGATGCTACACGTACTGCTTCCACTAACTGGTGCTTAATCGCCTTAAACTTGTGGGGTTCAGCTCCCCCTGTTTAAAGGGCTTAAGTGGCAACCTTTAATAGAAGGAGGTTAGCCGATTTAAAAGCCTCATTTACATAGCCGAAGAAGAGCCTTATCACCACCACTTACAGTGGACAACAAAGTATCGCCCTCAGCTGCAATCGAACCTTCAACCATAATCCAATACCTCGGCAGCCTGTTTGCTCAGAGTAGAACTAAGCATCAATGTAGGACAAATATTCTTGGGTTTTTCCTTCCCAAATTTACCGGTACATATAATTTTTATGCATGCATGACTTGAATACATATAATTATACATATATAAATATATTTATACATGTATTTACTCACTTGTATATATAGATTTGTAGGTGGATCACAAGTTTAAGAGAGCAGCCATACTCAAGTTCACTTCTTTCTTTGGTTATTCATCCGGTACCGATTTCAGGACGAATTATTTTGCCTGCACAGACGGCAATAGGGATAGATTAAAGTGCTAATCTTGTGAACTTAATCACTAAATGATAGGCTTATAGGAAGTGACATGCCCATGATTTCAAATCACTCCCGTATACGGTTTGGCATGAACGCCATGTTTGTCTACAATTCCGGATCAATTTCTCAACAGAATTGACTCTGAGCATCAAATAAGACATCTCAAATAAGATATCACATGTGCATGCACACATAAAGTGTGCATACAATAGTGCATGCACACACACACACACACACACACACACACACACACACACACACACACACACACACACACACACACACACACACACGTGTGAGCTTACGTGCTCAGATGCTTACACGCCGTGTGCGTGTGTGCGTATGTGTGTGTGAGTATTTGTGTACTTATGTGTCTGTGTATGAATTTGTGTATGTGTGTGAACTTGAGAGTGTGCTTATTTATAAAGGCTAATAATATGTGCATACTGTTAATTGTGGCTATTTGTGTTGACATAATGTCTAGTATGATGGATGTGCACCGATGCTGTGATGCTGCCACTAGTGTTAATTTTTTTCTGCCCATTTTTCTGCGCATCATTTTCTGCGCAATATTAGGGTTATAACACTTCCATTTTTGCATGCATCAGCAACTATGTGCAGGAACGCAAAAAGCTTTTCTGTACCGTTTATGGCCATTAAGTTAGTGAGCTGCCATGCTTAACAAGTTAGTGAGCTTAAGTAAGTAAGTGGCCGGCTTATAACCATGTAGCTATCAGATGAAGTTAGCTAGCCAAGAAGCCAGGGGACTCGGTGTGTGCTGCACGTCTTACCCTTTGAAAAACGTGGTCTATATAGAATTTGACACCTTGCAAGCAGTTCTGCCATTTCTCCAACCTTGGCTTCGAGGCTTCGGAGCTGGCGCCCACCTTCTCCAGAATGCCGGGCTGGCTCCAGTGGTCCGCAGGCAGTAGAGACGACAGAGCTTCTGGCAAGACTGACTTTCAGGATTGGGCAGCAGCAGTTCAACATTGAGGTAGAGGGCTTGAAGGGTGAGCCGAGGACTGTGGGCACCTCTGGAAGTGCCTCTTTGGTCGTTTTCTGGAGGCCGCTCCGAGGTGGCTACAAGTCTTCCGAGAAGGAGTTACTACTACTACTACTAGGTTCAGTTCGTAGGGTCTACAGGATTGTGCACAGCTTTGAGGTTTTTCTTTAGAGCCGCTTTTTCCACGTTATTTTTTAGGTGTGGCCAAAAAAGGCCTACGTACGCCTGCACAGAGTAGACCAGACTGCATCGCTCACATTCACAATTCTTATGCAGTGGCATCATCACTCCTGCGAGCGATGCATCGATGCAAAGAGTGGCACAGATACTTTCCTGCCATCCACTGCTGCTATTTCCATGCTACTTACTTCCTCGATCGATCGCACTCCTGACTCAGCTATGCTTCTCACTTCCTCTTTGTTGGCACAGATACTTTCCTGCCATCCAGTGCTGCTATTTCCATGCTACTTACTTCCTCGATCGATCGCACTCCTGACTCAGCTATGCGTCTCACTTCCTCTTTGTTGCATTGGACGAAGTCTGCTGGCTGCCATATGTGCAATGAAAGCTGGTTGGGGTCGGAGTGCGCCTTCAGGAGACTATCCAGAATAATACCCATTCTGTCCTAAAGGCTTTGGGAGTGACAGGTGCAGATTCGGCTTGATCTTCTGGAAGCCTTTCATGTCATTTATCGCTAAGTCATTCTTGAGCAACCAGCATCTCTTCTGGTCATCGCTGGGATGGCACCGAGATGGTTTAGAAGCTATCAGTGGGAGATTTTGGTGCATATATATGTCATCGGGCGATGGTCATTCGGGGGAGCATTTAAAATATGGGGTAGCCCCAGGGATATGTGATTTTTCCACTTCTTTTTGCGATTAGCACTCTCCCTCTTGCCGACGTCATAGCAAAGATAGGCTTTCATTGTCATATAGATGATGCACAGTGGTACCTGTGCTCTGGCCCCTCCCTGTCTTCTAGCGTGCCAAACTCCCTTAAGCATGCATAGCTGAAATTTGCACTTGGACGAAAGCAAACTTTCTAAAATTGAATGAAGATTGTCAGATTACTAGTTCTGGGTAAACCTAGTGTTGCTAAGAAGCAGGAAAGTCCAACGGTCAAACTAGCTAAGCCAGCTGGGCTACTTACTGTGGCCTCGGCAAGCAATCTTGGTGTCCTGCTCCAAAGTGGCCTGTCACTGGATGGCCACAGCAACTCTACAGTCAAGTGTGCCTACTTTAGGCTTGGTGTGATTGAAAGAAGAATAGGTTCGGCCTAGAAAATGTTACTAGCGAAAGGTTAGTCATCCACTTTGTGATATCCCGACACGATATCGGCAACTCACTAATTGAAGGTCTTCATGATTGTGCAATCAGGCAGTACAGATATCGTGTCGGGATATCAGAAATCTCCACAAGCAGGCTTGTCTGCCTTGAACGTCACACTTGCCATACTAAACTAATCCTGCAGTGTTTCTTTTCGAGCAGCCTTTCGACTTTAAGATTCTGCCCCTCACTTGTAAGTCTCTTTGTTCTCTAGCTCCAGAAAACCTACCAGAAGTACTTCAAAATCAGACACGTGGCATCCTGCCACCTGCTCCACTCGACTCAAGCCGCTAGCTGTGCCTTTGACCAACATACGATCAGCCATTCCGAGCTGTTTCTCCAAGTTGGTCAACTGTAAAAGCCATTCTAGAGCCTTTCGGCTACAAAATTTCCGACAAATTTACCTTTAAACTTTAGTTTGAGCATAATGCTACTGAAGCGTGAGCAGGCCGGCATCAATGTAGCACTGAGACCGTGGATTTTTTCGTTCAGTGGCTTCGGTGGACGTTTTGTTTTTAGCCACATGAGCGCCATTTGCTTAAGTAAATCTGCGAAAGCTCTAAGAGACGCAGAGTTTCTGTTGAACATCGAGTGATTTCACAAAATGTAAATTATCGTTTTGAACACTACCAGTCAACAATAACTACTACTTGCTTGCCGATGAAATAGATAAAATAAGTTAACTTCCTCTAAGAGACTGCTGACTTCAACCACTCGGTTGTTTCAATCAACCCGAGCGACATCGGATGAACGCTGTCGTTGCTTACACCTTTCTATGCTACCGGGACAGGGAACCTGTTGCATGACGTCAGACTTACGTTGACTTCATGCCATCCCTGCTCAGAGTCAAGGTTTAGCCCTTGAAGGAACCCCTAGCTGTGTGCTCGGCAGCTAGCGAAGCCGTTTTGCTTCAGCCAACGAAGGGGAGCCGTTGTACACTCAGCAGGAGATCGTAACCCATTCAGATAAGCTACGAGACTCACCAGGCGCCTTTAGCTGACAGAGAGTGCCTTAGCCCGACAGCGGCCGTGCATAGGCACAGAGCTGCAAATGCAGCAAACTGGAGCCGAAGAGTGTGGATCCGGCCATGTCCGAGAGGTCCGAGACATTTCGTGAGAGTGCAGCCTCGTCCTTGACCACTCGATGGGTTACTGGCGAATGCTCCAAGTTTAAAACTTTTACACAGAAAACCGCCTCCGTAGCTTGCCACATCGTTTGATAGCTGCCCAGAATCGGGAATTACTGGCGCGGCGATTGGCTAAAGATCGAGCTAGCTCAACTTCTTTTCGTATGGCGGACTGCCGTAGCTCAGCGTTGGCACCACTGCCGAAAAAGCTGCTGATTCTCTTTGCGATGAAAATGATCTCTAGAGAGTCTTAAATTAAATCCGAGAAATGCAGTTTGATCAGCGAATGCTAAGCGAACGTTGCATTACTTTGGCGGCCAAGGCCAAGGCCACGGCCACGGCTCCTACAGGCCTAGCTGAACTGCTGCAGCAGTAGCATCCTTCTTCGCGCCTCCAGGTCTCCAGGCCCAGAACAATGGGTTGGCTGTTCCCTTCTTTCACTTGTAATCTGCGTTAGCCGGAAGCTATGGCTCTGCAGGTCCTAGGCGGCTGCGCTCACTTTTGCTACCCTTATGCATTCTCGACATCTCTGCCGCTGGCGCGACATCTCTGCCGCTGGCGCGACATCTCTGCCGCTGGCGCGACATCTCTGCCGCTGGCGCGACATCTCTGCCGCTGGCGCGACATCTCTGCCGCTGGCGCGACATCTCTGCCGCTGGCGCGACATCTCTGCCGCTGGCGCGACATCTCTGCCGCTGGCGCGACATCTCTGCCGCTGGCGCGACATCTCTGCCGCTGGCGCGACATCTCTGCCGCTAGCGCTCTTCGCTCAATGCACGCTTTCTTTTTTTCTTTCTTTCTCCGAAGGAACGCGCACGATGCACGCATCATCGACCGTCGTCCTGACTCGGCAACGCCTGTTGCTACGCTACTCTATGCGGCTTGATTGGCGAGATGTCATCTGCCACTGCGCGAGTGTAGGAAACAATCCAACGTAGATACCAGCTCGGCCTGTGCGGCTGTGTGAAGTTACCGACGGCGGTTCAGTATACAGATTGAAAGGGCACGACTGAAAATTTCCGCGTCTGGCCGGAAATTCGTCGGGTCTTTCAGGGCTACTCTACGCTACGGTAAGGTTTCATTCCGCGTCAGCTCCGCCTAGATAAATACCGCTTACTGATAAGGTCAACTATAGCAGCTAGCGTGCCGCTGTTGTAGCGCCGCCCCCTCGGCCTGGACGCCATGTCTGGCCTAGCTGTAGCCGAGCGGCGGGTAAGAAAGAATAACCATCCGGAAGAATAACCCGAGCCAAAATCACCTCCGTTTCAGTGCCTGGATAGCAGCAGACGTATCTAAGCAGCAATTTCTCTGCAAAGCGGTGTGAAGAGAGAGTTATAACTGCATCCATGTCTTGCTTTGGTCCAGCGGTTTAGGTGCTCGCCTCGACTGAGGTCGAGGTAAATGTTGATGATGACCCAGGTCGTGGGCTCGAGCCACGAAGCGTATCTTTTCAAGCGCTATACCAATCAATTTATCTATTTGTTTTTGCACGTCTGAATTTGTTCACGAGAGTCAACTCACCTGCACGAAGCGAGCAGTAAGCCGCCTGCTTAGCGCGGTGACCAACTGGTCCCCGCTAACGTACGGCCCTGCATACGCACGAAGCAGTCTCTCTCAGCCTCTCGAGCCCTGCCTGGCGAGAGAACTAATGTAGCAGCTAATTGCTTCGTCGAGGAGTGGACAAAAATTGCCGCCATTCAGAATGCTTCGTCCTCGAAGCCTCTCGATCTCTATCTACTAGGGGTCCATTTCAGACGAGGCATCGTAGCTCAGCTTAAAGGCAGAAATTCCGGGACGGGCTCTCACAGAGACGCCGCCTACAATAGGTGCTACCAACGCCGTTCGGAATAGGTCTCGGGCGTTATTGCCTATTACTATACGGGTATTGCTGCCGGGGCGAGATACATGTTTCTGGTTTCTGACCGTAGAAAGAGAGAGAGAGAGAGAGAGAGAACGAGAGAGATAGGGAGAGAGAGAGAGAGAGAGAAAGAGGGGAAGAGAGAGAGAGAGAAACTCGTTACCAGGTTTGCTTTAACTTTAAGCTAAAAAGAAAGTAGCCTATACAAGGTTATTCACTAGGCGGATCGATGGTAGCAGGGGCGATGACGGATGACGAAAAAGACGTCGGTCGGTAGTACCCACAGCCCTCGTGTTTCGGATCTAATAGAAATAAGAGTAATAATACCAGGAATAATAATACCAATGAAAAGACATTTATACGGAACCCTAAGAGGACTAAAGCTCTTTCTAGGCACTTTACATGTGATGGAAAAAAGAACGTCACTTGGTGACTGATAGCATGCAGTGTCAGCTAGCATAGTCGTGCAAACGACAATTCGCACGGTCTGAGCAAATGCAGGAGCACGGTGGGGTTTAGCCAATTTTTGAACGTTAAGTCGTGAGACGTCGTGACGTCGGTCGGTAGTCAATTACGGTCTTTAGGAGCAACATTATTAGAAAATACGGTCTCCACAGGATTCGGAGTTGGTTAGAGTCGCGCCCAAACGACTCGAGTTTAAAGGGCTGGTGGTGAGGCGAATCCTTCTTGGTAAGTATTTCTGATAGGCAATCTGAAGCTATGGAAAGAAGGGTACTAAAAGAGAGTGGCAGAAGCTTGAAGTCGACGGGCTACTGATTGGGAGCATGCCGGCGAGACAGCGGTGCAATGTGGCAGCTACGATATAGACGGCAGGCAAGCCTAGCTGTGGGGCTTTGAGCCAACTGCTAGCCGAGCTCAAGTGCCCAGGCGGGAGGACTTGCTAGAAGGGAGTTACATAATTCCCAATAACGTCGTCAATGGCGGCCAGCCTAGGCGGCCTCTCTACGATGCTATCCACGCTGTCTAGTCGCCTCCGTCGGTTGTCTCTCCGCCTGCAGCAGATGGAGCGTGCTGTCGACAGGGTTTCCTAGAGGGCGACCCCCCCCCCCCCCGCAGCGATTCAGCGGCTTCCTTCGGCCGGCTTAGCATTTTTCGCGCAAATGGGCAGCCGATGAGCGCGAACCGCAATTAGCCGCTGCATGTCGGACGGTCCTTAATCAGGCGGCGGCGGCGGCTCTCTCATTCCGCGAGGAGGGGCGGGCCGAGGCAAGCCAGACTTCGCGCTCAACTCCGGCGGCCGACCCGAAGCAGCGCGGCGGCGGTGGCGTGCCAGAGCCGCCTCGCTGCCGAAGAGGAGGGGTGGCAGAGAGATAGAGAGCTGCCGAAGGTCGAAGCCGTGCGCAGTTGCACCGCGAAAAGGGATCCTGCGAGAGCGGGCGGAGGCGGATTCGCGACGGACGATCGATACTCGATACAACGACGACAGCGAAGAATGGGCGCGTGCCCCCGAAGCCGCAGCAGCACAGCGAGGCCGCGGCTGCGGCTGCGGCTGCTACTCGCACGGTTCGGTCTCTCGGCTAGCCGACATGCGGCCTCCGAGCCTCCGGCCTGGCCCAGCGCCACCCCCACGAAGTCGCGACGACGCAGCCAGCCAGCCGAACTGCGAGCGCCCGCGTGCTTGCAGGCGTGCTTGCAGGCGTGCTTGCTGCGGGAGCAAGCCGCCAGGCGAGCTAGCGGCTTCGACGGCGGAGGCGGCGCTCTCTCGCTTACCCTCACGCTTCGCGGCTCTCGCCGCCGGCGCCTCCTATCCAGCTGCACGGGAGCGAGAGCTCTCGTGGGCCTGCGAGCCGGGCGAGCGAGCGAGCCAGCGAGCCAGCCAGCCAGCGACGGTGGCTTGCGGAGGCAAGCGGAGGCTAGCGGCAGCCGACGGCTTTCTTCTGTCTAGATTATTGACAGGCCTGGCATTCTGTCGGGCAGTCGGCATAAAGATGAATCAATGAGAGCTGTGATTCAACCAGAATGAGGCTAGCTGCACCGGGCTGAAATAATTAGTATTCCCAGAGGTTAGCCGCTCTCGAGAAGCCATGGTGACTGAGCCGAGAGCCTGGCCAATCCGAGCTCAACGCTAGCCGCAGAGGGCTCGCCCAGCGTCGGCTGACTGCAGCTCAGAATCATGCTACCGTGGCGAGCCGGCTCGGGGTGGGGGAGGGGCCGTCAGCTGCTGCTGCTGCCGCATGCAATCGGGCTGAGTATGGATCGCAGTGTTGACGAGACGAACTCTAGATGATTGCACCGGAAAGCAGGGACAAGAATTATTTTAAGCCAAGCGGAGCGTTTCGCTTAAGCGATATCGCTCGTCGTCGGAGGCTTAGTGTGCATCGGTCTGGTGGCCGGATGAGCTTGCTGGACTGCGTCCGAATGCGGCCAAACCGAGCCGAGCGGCGCCGGCTTGGCGTTCCACTTGCATCCATGAGCTTTCGACGAAGTCGTGCAGACTGCCGCAGCCGGCAACAGGCTGCACAAGCTACCAGAGAGGACCAGAGGTTAGTTCGAGGTGGACAATGGTCATGTGTGTTTGTGCACCCTGAAGCACAGGCTGCAATGACAATGTCAAAGCAGCCGGCGGCCTCTTCTCTATACAAGCAAATAATCAGAACAAGTTACTGGTCAGAAGGAGCTAGCTGTAAGTGCTGAAAAGCCATTCGGTGCCCCGGGTGCTCTCTGGATCAGCCAAGGCCACATTTTGACTGCAGTAAGACAGCCAATCACAGTTGAGCTGAAGCAGCAAGCACTCTAGGTGGCCCTTTCTCGAGTAGGTCAGAAGGGGGTGGGGTAGGGCAAAGGGAAAGACAACTGGCCCTTCCCACATGAACGTGGACGTCTTGTTCACTGGAACGAGTAAAGGCTAGCTTATTCGAGAGCTTCGCTCGTACAGCAGCGGCAGACGAGCCATCGTAGCTATCACACATGGTCAGCTGACCATGATGGACTGTGCATTGCAGGCGACTCGAGCCCCATGAGCCGGTTAGTGAAGGGCAAGCCTTGGCCTTGGCCCCAAACTGGTACCTGGGGTTCGAGGCTTTTGCCGAGCTCGCATTTTACCTTCACCCCTGATAATGGAAAGTGCTGCAAATCTCGCTGACCCAGAAGGTCGAACCTCGAGTCCGAGTCCAAAGTCCAAGTCTGAGTCCGAAGCTGAGGACAGAACTACCAGAGCCCCGAAGCAGCAGCTGCTGCAGAGAGGGCTCTCATGTCGATAGAAGCAGCTGCCGAGGGCCTGCGTCAGAGAGAGAGAGAGAGAGAGAGAGAGAGAGAGAGAGAGAGAGAGAGAAAGAGAGAGAAAGAGACAGAGAGACAGAGAGAGAGAGAGAGAGAGAGAGAGAGAGAGAGAGAGAGAGAGAGAGAGAGAGAGAGAGAGAGAGAGAGAGAGAGAGAGAGAGAGAGAGGGAGAGAGAGATCGGATAAAATGGCAGCCGCAGGTGGCACTCTCAGCATCGAGTTCCCACATTCCTACGGGCCCCGCACCGGCAGGTCCATCACCAAGCAAGCACTGCCCTTGTGCCGGCTGCAAAGTTTTGACAAGAACGGCACCTCTATGCCTCAATGCCGCTTGCGAGGAAGTGGCTAACCAGTGTCATCTGCTGCTGCACGTAGCATGCCACGGCTGCCAGCAACAGAGCACAGCCGATGCCTCCTGCCACCTGGGCAGACTGTAGGCTGCCTTGTTAGCTGAGAGGAAGTCTCGTGTCAGCTCTCCAGAGCTGAACCTGACAGGATTGGCAGACACTTGTGGCCGAGGCATCTTTAATCGACAAACAGGCTGCTACCGAGCAGCAGCAGCAGGGTCGAGTGCTAAAAAATTGTCGAGTGCCAAACAATTTAGATGGTCTCTTCGACAACTGCTTGCAGCCGGTTTAGTTTTCCTCATTGCGAGTGACAGAAATGCGTACCTGGGTGGTAAGTATTGCACACTGGCTTATGCCCTGAAACAATTAAAACTGGCTATTAGTGACCTCAAGCTTTGCTACAGTGATTAAGGCTATTTTGAAATATAATAATAACAATACATTTGTTATAGCACCCCCAGAGAACTCTGTCTCTTTCTAGGCACTTTACATATGCTGCACGGGAAGCACGATCGAATGGTGAGTGGCAGCACGCTCGATAAGCATCATGAATAACATGGTTAGGGGTGACATGCACAGGGTCAGCATGCAAGTGAGTGCAGTTAGCGGCAGCATGCACAGTGTCAGCACACATAAGCACACAAAGGACTAATCACAAGGACCCACTAAATGCTGTGAAAAATAGATGCGACTTTAGCTTCTTTTTAAATGCGGTCAAGTCAGGGGATGTCGTGATGCCAGTCGGAAGTGTGTTCTTGGATTTGGGAGCCTACAGAGTAAAGGCACTGTATCCAAAGGGTTTGAGGTATGCGCAAGATATAGGTAAGCGATTAAATTCCGAAAGTGAGTGGTACGAAGATTAGCCTGTTGGGGTGTAGATCTGATAAGTAGGATATATCCTATCAGATCAGATAAGTAGATCTGATAAGTAGGATATAGGATATAGCCAAAGAATGAAGGGACCTAAAAATGAGTAATGGAACCTTAAAATATAATTCATTTATATAGCGCCCCAAGAGAACTTAATCTCTATTCAGGCGCTTCACAAATGCCTCGGGGCTCGAGCCCACGACCTCAGTCAGACCTTGGTCGGGGCGAGCACCTTAACCGCTAGACCAAACCAGCTTGACCGTAAATTTCATCGTTGCTTGCCTGGGAGCCAGTGCAGGTCATCTAGAAGTGGTGTGCTGTGGCAACTGTGACTCTCACGTCAGGCAAGCCTAGCTGCATAGTGTTGCACCAGCTGTAAACGTCTGACTGCTCAGGCCGGTAAACCAGCAAGCAGTGAGTTACAGAAGTAAATGCAGCGACCAATTTAGATGTGTTATCCCTGTCTAAACAAGCCCGAGTTTCGGCAAGGTTATGTAGCTGAAAGTACTTGATTGAAAGACTTGATTGTGGAGCTGATGTGGTCGTCTAACGAAAGGTCACTTAGGAAAAGGATACCTAGATTTCGTGCAGATTCAAGAGGAGATATGCTGGCAGAGCCGATTTAAGGTTTCCAATTTCTGAATCACACTTTAAAGACTGTTTCCAATCAAAGAATGGGCTAATACGAGTCTTGTTTTCCACACCGGATAATAGAATGTATCAGTATCAATGTGTCCTTCCTTATACTCAAGTTGGATAAAAATAAAACACAAGACTTATGTGTGAATATGTTGTGGTATTACAATTGTACAGGCAAGTACTCTCGTGAATTAACGCTCAGGTGTAGTCTGTCATCACGTTCTCATTATGCTGCTCTTGTGAAGGTGCCTAGAATCCAGTACTCAAGGAAGTGCTTGTCCAAGCTCATCCAAGTACGTTCAACTGCTCTCCTTGAATTTACCACGATGAGCAAAGCACGGATATGGATTAAGTGAGGGGCATCATGCAGCCCATTATGCAGCAGCCACGAGTCTCGAGCGGCAGCCACGAGTCTCAGCCAGCTTAGCAATGACTTTTTCCGTGCGATTGCCAAAGCAGAATCCAAGCACCGCCGAGCTGCTCCAAACAGCTTTTCCCTACCCTTGTGCTTATTTGGTAATTCATTGTTCTTTTTTATCTTTAAGTGTGGTTTGATGAAGGCACTAGCTTTGACCTTTACCCCCGATCGCTTAGCTAAGAAATCTTGACGGCAGCTGACCCGTTATGTACAGAAGTGACTAAAATTGCTTCATCAGTCGCCATTTGATATGCTTCATTAGTCTTAATTTGATGTGCTACTATGGTATTCGTACATTATTGGGATCCACCATGGCTCTCATTTGGTCACTAGACTTCCTCCCCACATGGTCTACTGTGGCCCGTTTAGTCGGCATCATGTCCCTACTATCCCAAAGCCAAATATAGCATGGAAAATTGGTTAGGCCATCTTGGACACCTATCACCATATCGAAGTATCTGATGGCATCCACGTACGGCTCAGCATATTTCAAGAAGCACCCATCAGGAATACCACCACGTCAAAACCTTCAACGACACACAGGTCATGCTCATCCTCCTTCAAGGCATCCATCAAGATCTCAACACTGTTTAGGGTGCACCGAGTGAGCCAAGGGAAGGCATGGTTAGTTGCTATCCTACTAGAACTGTATGGCTTTTGGCTGAGTTGTCAATGAAGATGTGCCATGTTTTCCGGTTACAAGTGATTATGATTGCTTCCAACGGTCTGATTAGATTGTCACATTTCCAGAGCCCATTTGATGGGTTAAGAAGATAAACAAACCTTAGTGATGCTTCATCTGATCTCAAAAAGCTACGCCCCCATACGTCCCACATTGCCGTGTAATTTTGAACAAATACCCACTTCTAAATCTTACATTTTCGCAATGTTTAGTTGTAGTTTTAAATGAAGAAAAGCCTAATGGCTGAGATGGCACACTACTGCTGTGTCTATCGTTTCAGTTCAGGGCTTCATTCGTTAGCACTGGATTATGTACTCTATGCACACACAGATAGCTGTGCCCATGAGCAATCTGTGTACTAAGTGCCACATCTTTTTTAGAGCATCATCAATCTTAAAAGTAAATTACCTGGCCACGTACGTGCTGTCTCATGTCTTAGCCCATGGCAGCACGTTCTGCTTTTTATCGCACGGCATCTTCTTTCGCTCGTCCTGCATCGAATGAAAAAAGAGCTGGTACGTTGTTCCTGCACCATCTCAGGTAACCAACAATTCGATCGGCCAAGTGGCAGCCTCCGGATTCTGTCCCGTGCATGTCTTACCAGATTTCCGTTTGGACGACCGTTTCTCACTCAATTCCTGCAATTTGCATATGGGTGGCAATTCCATTGAATAGCCCAGCTAACCAAGTGGCCTGACAAACTCGTGCGTGTGCAGGTGCAGCTCGCTGACGTGGTGCATCGTTGCTCTTACCTTGCTTGGTAGGAACTTTCCTTGCAGGTAATGTCGGCCAGCAGTTAAAAATAGAGGTAGGGCTGCTGTTACCTGCCTGTATGCCACCAGTTAAAAAACCCGGTTGGATGCGATAACCTTGACTTTTTTGACATACAATCTCACTCGGCTCTTATCTAGAGCTCTTGACATGAGCATACGTCTTACCAACATGAATAATAAGACCTCATCAGCTTTCCCTTCTACGACAATCTCCTCTAGTGTTTTCGAAAGACTAGAAGCCATCTGAACATAAAACCGCTTTGCTCATGTTCCTGACCAGGTCAAAGTAACGACAGGATAAGGATAATCCACAGGAATAAGGCTCCACCACAAGGCCCTAATGCCTACTTAAGCCTAAGATCTGCAGATTCCCCACTTACGTCCTTATTTCTGTGCAGTACTGCACATGAAGCACTCGGAAGAAGCTCAAACCTCGGATACACATCTACTGCAGCTCCAATTCTTTGTGGTATAGTGCCGATTACAATTAGAAATGATAGTTCATTGACTGCAGCACTGGACACAAATGGGACTGTAAGCAGTGTCTACAGCAATGCTCGTGGAGCATGGTAGGCGTTAACGTCAGCACGGCTTCTGAGAAGTCATGTCTGACTCTCTTGAAAGCACCTGGCCCAGAAGCAAGAAAATTAAGTAGTACCTGAGCTAGCGCTATATAGCAGAACCAGACAAAGGTAGTAGGCATTTAGGCAGTGCTACATGGATGAGAACGGCTGAAAACCTCTGCAAGGGCACTTAGAGACTAGACAGTTACTAAGAATGCACCTGCTGCAACTCACTTTGGCTTGCTCTCGTGCCACAATGCTTGAACGATCGAATGAATGCAGTCCTGGTGTCACTTGGTAGTTTTTTCGTCTGGCAGCAGAAGAACGTTGCTATAACTTTCCGTGTTCAATCCAACGCCAGTGCAGATATGTGAGGCCAAATTTTCAAAGGCCGACTGGCTTACGAAGGGTGCCAACGGATACTGTCCAAGTTGAGGCCAGTGACAGTCAAAGGTCTCTTCATTCTTTGGTTCCAGCCTACCTATCAGATCTACTTCCCCATCAGGCTAAGCACAGTACCATCCGCTTTTCGGAATCTAACTGTTTATCCATACCTCGTACAAATCACAGATCCTTTGGAGACCGTGCTTTTAGTTCGTTTGCTCCCAAAGCCTGGAACTCAATCCCGACTTGCATCACGACATCTCCTGACTTGTTCACATTTAAAAAGAAACTAAAACGCATATATTTATCAGAGTATCGTGTGGGTCCCTGTGACTCGTCCTTTATGTGCCCCTAACCATATTATTCTTGTTGTTTATTGATCGTGCTACCACTAACCATTCGATCGTGCTTCCTTTGCAGCAAATGTAAAGCACCTAGAAAGAGATTGAGTTTTCCAAGGGTGCCATATCAAATTTATTATTGTTATTATAAAGGCAAAGGCCTTTATTTGTGCAGCAGCAGCTAGCATGAGAAGAGCTGCTTCTGCTGGCTATGCACGACAGCGTTCACATCTTTGCTAGCAGCCCCAATACATTTCTTCCTACAGCTGTAAAGAGTGGGTCTCTCTCTCTCTCTCTCTCTCTCTCTCTCTCTCTCTCTCTCTCTCTCTCTCTGTTTCTCTCTCTCTCTCCCTCTCTTGCGGTCTCTCCCTCTCTCTCCCTCTCTCTCTCTCTCTCTCTCTCTCTCTCTCTCTCTCTCTCTCTGACTTGCTCCCTTTCTCTCCGTCTGTATCTCCACAAAGACTATGCCGGTGTTTCGCAGACGAGATTTCTGTGGCACACAAAGTCTAAGCAGATGTTGGTTCGCACTCGGTAGCCAACAGACTAAATCTCATTCAACAAAGAGAAAGTACGAAGCATAGCTGAGTCCCACTCAGTCAATTACTAGTCAAGCCAGTTCACCATTCAATGCAGGTTATCACCAGGCCTATTGTGGCAGCAGGAAATGTTCGCTTTGCAAATGGATGTGAGAAAGTATTACTACATGGGTGTGCCACGTCAGGAAGTTGATAGACGCACTCGTCTTATCGGCTGCTATCCGGCAATTGCAGACACCCAAACATCACGTCGGTTCACTATGTGCTTGTGGCTAATCGGCTGTTGCCTGTTAACGCCGGACGCTTCGCTATTAGCTGGATGCAGCAAGGGGATGAGACAAAAATAGGCTGAGTCATGACGTCATCGACGGTACGTAATGCCAGAGCAACGTAGATAGGTCACTTAAATCAGCAATCAGCACTGGCCAGCGGTCACACAGCAGCCGTGGCCGGCTGATCGTGTCTGATGGCGAACAGGCCGACCGACACCAGGCTGGCATTGAAATCAGTCGACATCGACATGTTCAAAACCCCGTAAGCAGTTTCTTCAAGTTTCAGCAAGAAACAGAAGTAAATAATATCCAAGCGTCCAACGACGTCTCTCCCTCTGGAACGATCGAGAGGTGGATGCTGAGCGGCGGCAGTACGTATCTGCGGGTCTCCCACGGCACGGGACTCTGACTGGCATGGTCCACTTTGGAGTGACTCTCAAAACTCGCGCTTTCATAACGGTAATACTTATTACTATTTAAGTCAGAAAATGAAGGCTCTTGGAGCGTCTAGCCCGGCAGGGAGCATGAACGTTGACGCTAGAGGCGAGAAGGATCGGTTAAAGTGAGAAGCAAAAACTCGGACTCTGTACATTATTTGGCAAGCACAGCCAGAATAGAGGCAAAGGTGGGCCACACCCTAACCTTTGAAGGGGCTGACAACGACTGGGAGGCTAAAGTGGCGAGGTCGGTGGCCAAGCAGCACGATGCTTCGACCCTAAAAGGGAAGTCAGTGCCCGTTGCCGCTTTCCCTATACCCGTGAACTATCCTACTTGTTGGTGGTCGTTCGGCGGTCTCGAATCACCTAGAAAGCGATAACGGTAGATGGAAGGCAAAAGTTCACCAACAGTCCAAGCAGGATCAGCAGAAAATGCCGTTGGCCAGCCAGTCAGCCTGGTGGGCTTGAACGACAAGTTCCACACCACTCCAGCTAGATACGACAGACGTATTCTTTTATTTTCTAAAAATGGCCTTGCTAGAGGAGCAAAAGTTTGTACGACATACATTGACTTCAGTTAGTGGATCAACCTCCAACATCGGGCAACTATCAATGGAGAGGTTAGGTGAGGCCACTTTGCCAAGAAACATCTTCAGTGGTCTCGAGGATTCGCTGCTAAGACAACATACCTCAAAAGAAAATCTTTAATTTTTTAAATGAAGCAGCGTAAATAAGAGCAGCCTGTTCACCGGCCTCGTTGATATAGCCTTAGCGGCCTTTACCTCACTTGCTGCAGGCAATAAAGACGCGTCCGGCAGGACTCGACCTCACGACTGGGTTCGATAAGCGAGATCGCCTTGGCGCTTGGATAAGACTTGTGGCCTATGAGTTAGTTACTCAGCTAGTGAAGAGTCCAAGCGGTCCATGATAGCAGGAATGCAGTGGAAAGATTGTGCAGCCATTGAGTGGGTGGCATTCTGGACAGGTACGTTAAGGTAGAGCTTTGACTCGCGGAGGAGTCCGTGCTATTTCCAAATGCATTGTCGAGTGTGGCTGTGAATCGGGATCGAGAGCCAAAGATTGCAGGCCTGTATTTTTTCTCAGCGGAATTCGGTAGCTGCATTTTGCTGGATGCCAAGCCGTCTTCCGATCCCGGCTCTCTCGTGCGGACTCGTAAGGACCAGCGATCGCTACTGGCTGGTGGAATTCAAGTACTTATACTAAGCCCGAGTAGTCCATGTCTAGAAAGGAAAGAGCAAATAAAATTGCTCAAGAGGCAAAGATAAATGATCTGTTTCTTGCATGCATGCCCTTGCAGTCACAGGATGAGGTTATTCATGCAAGGGAAGCTGACCGCTGAATGCTATTCTGGAGACCTCTACAGGCGCCGTAGTTCAAGCACGAGACGAGGTGCTACAGCATTGTCGTGAAATGTCAGCATTGCTTAGGGTGTACAACGACCTACTTAGGAATGTAGACGTGGGTAGAGTGTCTCTGCTTGTTTTGCTTGATCTTTCGGCAGCTTTTGATACTATCGATCGCCAAGCTCTTCTAGAGCGACTCTCATCTCGCCTGGGCATCATTGGCATAGCTCTGAAATGGTTCAGGTCGTCTCAGTGGGAGATTCCAGAGTATTGACGTGAATGGACAAAGATCATCCGAGGTACCTCTGAAATATGGGTTATCTCAGGGCTCCGTGCTAGGTCCGGTTCTTTTCACGGCTTATACTCTCCCTCTCGCTAATGTGATTGCCCAGCACAATCTAAGCTTTCACTTCTATGCGGATGACACTCAGTGTACCTTTGCTTTGATCCCTCCAAGCCTTCGAGCACCTCGAATTCTCTCAACTCACTTGCTGCATGTATTGATGACATCCGCACATGGATGGCAGCAAATTTTCTCATATCTCATATTCATATATCAATTTTTTTCAAATCGTCTCATAACGCTGCCAGGATTCGTTGTGTCGATCAGGAGGCTCACTTACCGGATTAAAGCACGTTAAATTGTTAGAAGCCAGTGGATGATAGACGCATTGGCTCTTCTACTGCAACATGAATGAGTCTTTTGAATCTGCAGACCCTTAGCTTTCTTCCGCGGTTGCTACTGGTAATATCGCCATCCGCAGGTAAGCTCAGTGATTCTGTTAACAAAGCTTAATTAGATATACTAATATTAACCTAAGTATGAAAGATTCCTTGAGATGCGTCTTGGTTATTTTATGAGCATACTTTTTAATTTATTGGGGTCACGCTTGCCACAGGTGGTAAGGATACAAAATAAGTATAGACAGGTAAAGTAATGATAGTAACTAACACTCCGAAAAAGATATAATTTCTAAACCACAAATTTTTTTAATAACTCAAATAAATTAATACACACAACTGCAAGTTAAAGCACTTGCTCCTTAAGTTCATTGCTTAATGCTCTGAGAATTCTATCACATGGGCACACGGATGCATCCGTAAAGAAAACTGTGACATGCGTTGCTACCTACGTTCTGCATCAGACAGTAAAGGCGTGCTAACAAAGGCTGCACCACATGTAGAATAGGAAGAAATTATAACATTAACGGTGGACAGATGAGCCACTTTGTGCAGCTAGGCTTGTCTGTCGTGAGTGCCGCAGTTGCCACATCACACCACTTCTCGCCGACCTGCATTGACTACCAGTCAAGCAACGGATCGCCTTGAAAGTTTTGTCGCTCACTTTTAGGTCACTTCATTCTTTGGCTTCAGCCTATCTCTCAGATCTACTCCCCCACCAGGCCAAGCATCATACCACCCGCTTTTCGGAATCCAACAGTCTTCAAATACCCCGTACAAACCTCAAATCCTTTGGAGACCGTGCATTTAGTTCATATGCTCCTAAAGCCTGGAGCTCACTCCCGACTTGCGTCAGAACATTCCCTGACTTGACCACAATTAAATTTTTTTTTAAAACACGCCTATTTAGGACAGCATTTAGTGGATCCCTGTGATTCGTCCTTCCTGTGCTTATGCGTGCTGACACTGTGCATGCTGCCACTAACCACATTTGCATGCTGACCCTGTGCATGTCACCCATAACCATGTTATTCATGTTGTTTATCAAGCATGATATTACTCACAATTTAATCACGTTTCCCTTTGCAGCAAATGCAAAGGGTCTAGAAAGAGATTGAGTTCTCTGAGGGCGCTTTATCGAATGCATTTTTATTATTAATATTATTATTATAAAAATTCCCCCAAGTCCTAGCAACGACAACGGACTATGCGATTAGGCCTTGGAGAGCGAACGCTCTCGGCGGCCCACAACTCCACAGTAATCGATATCGAATTGCTGCCGGTGCGAGCGACCCACGGCGCCTAATAGCTGCAGGTGCTCGCGATCCACGAGATCTAATAGACGAGTGAGCGATAGAACATATTTTAGTCTGCGTTTAAGATTAGCACTCGTATGTAATTAAAGATAAACAAAGAGGCAGCGATTGAAATACCGTGGTTACACTCAGCATCAAAGAAAGCAGATGGGTGCGTGTGTGCGGCACGCACACACGCACATACATGCAGCAGCAGAATTAGCATCTAGGGAGCATCTAGGTTTTTTAAATATCCGAGAAGACGGTTGGCTTCTCGGAGGCCAGATGAAAAGGCGCCACCAACAGTAGAAAAATAGCTTGAGTCCGTGGCTTCTCCAGCAAAGAGCACACGAGGTACCTAAAAGACCGAAGACTGCAAGACGGAGCTTGCACGAGAAGCTCGGGTGACGCTGCTTGGCGTGAGTATGTTTTAAGACAGACCACATAGCGCTGAGTTCGCAATCATAGCATTAAGCAATGCACAGGTTGACTTCGCCGAGGGATGGACGTCATTGGGTTTTCATCATAGGCAGCCAAAAAACAAGCTTCTTCATTTGACCAAGGGTGAGCATTAAATGCACAGCTATGATAATAATAATACAAATAGCAATAGCCTTTTGAACGGCGTCATCACAAACCAAATCTCCATGTTGGTGCTTCACAGCTCGTCGTGGAAAAGCAATAGCAAAAGTTATTTGAGGAAAAGCAGAGTATTTTATGTCAAGACAAGCACCAAACTAGTACACGAGAGGACATTCACGATCGACGCTGGCTCTAAAGTGTACATCTAGCAGCAGGACTCAAATTGTGTGCACACGCAAATACATGCGCGGGACTCTCCCACGTGTTTCGAATCCAGAGTGATCATTAAAGTGGCCCTTAAAGCATCACAGAGCCCAGCGTTCAGAATGGTAGAACCAGTAAGCTCTGCAGAGTATTGGTTAGGCTAGAAGTCGTCAGTTTGTCTCCAACTGCTCGCAAGGAATTTTTTCTCTTAGTCTCCCTTGAAGACACAGGGTCCTATATGCTAATTTTAAAATCAAGCCAATTAGCAAAGCCATAGCATCCCGAGGCTGTAAGCAATCTCCCTTCTGCTGCGGCTTCTCATTTAATAGTTACCTGGCTACTGAGGCGACCGTAGTGCTAGCTTCGGTGCCTGGAGCAGCGGTGGGTGCAGTCTCTATAGTTACCTGGCTACTGAGGGACCACCGTGCTAGCTTCGGTAACTAGAGATGTGGTGGGTACAGCACCCTAGGCATTCGTATTCCTAGGTTAAACTTATGGAAGACAGAGGTCTGAGCCTCAGAGAAGGTAAAAGGAAATATATATATATATATATATATATATCGGCTGACGAAGCTCCAGTAATGACTTTTGAATGCTGAACATTTCACTTAAGCAAGACTGCACGCTATCTACACCTGAATTGCAATATTTCGCATGCATAAACATAGTTTTCAAAATCAGATGAAATATAAATTATTTATAATTTAATTATAATTTTATAAATTTTGAAATGTATAGCTTAGCTGGACCAATTTTTTGCTGTGTCGGAAGCTCCAAGTGGTGTCACAGCATCGAGAGATGCCAAATGATTCGAAATTATTGACGCAATGTCATTCTATCAAGAAGTCATAGGTAATAACAATAACATGCATAACCCCGAGAGAAATAGATCTTTCTTTCAGGCCATTTCCATGTGCTGAAAAAGGAAGCGTATCAATTGAATAGTGATTTGCATGCACAATTTTAACATACGTCAACACAAGGAACAACACACGCTGACTGAGCTAATGCATTGAGAAAAAGCCGTTTTTATTTCATTTTCAAGTGTCAAGTCAGGGATGTCATGATGTCAGCCAGGCTGTGGGAAAATAGGAACTGGAGGCGCGAGAAGCACGTGGTATTTTGGGAAGCCTGATTAGTTAGAATTTCAGTTTCACTCAAACGCAAAAGTATTCACTAACGCCGACGGATACTTCCACCAAGCTACTATTCCATCCGACAATTGACTTCTTCTAACAGAACTGAAAATCTTCGTCTAAGAGCACTGAAAAGATGCGAATGGGGTATTTTGATATTTTTTTTTACGAGAATCGAGGTTATAAACGTACAAGTGGATACTTACACCAAGAAGATGTCGGACCGACTTTATTCTCAATGACATCGTCGACACCAAGTCTATTTTGCAGGGAAACAGTCGGAAAGGAAAAAGTCTTGGAAAAGCTGGTTCATACTGCCGTATAATAGTGGTGAATAGTTGCCAAGTTAAGGTTATCCAATGCACCTTTCGTATGAGTATAGGTAGGCTAGAGTGAAGAATGAAGGGACCTAAAGGAATAAATTAAGGAACCTGAATCCGCGAAGTCGTTTCATTGCTTGATGGAAAGCCATTGTAGGTCGATGACTCGCTAGTGCACAGACTAATCTAATAAGGAAATGAAGTCACCTAAAAACATCATACATTATAGTTATCGAGAGACTCCGGTGAGATTCCATGATATATTAGGCGCTAGACAGGTGTAAAGGTCTTCATGCTAAGCTAAGTTTGCGAGTCTTGCTAGGTTCTGAGGCAGAAACAGGTTGCCGTCAGTCAAGGGGAACTTAAGAGAAGAGCTGGGAAAATAAGTATGACCTATGGGATGCTAAGTCTGAAATATGGGATTGTTTGGAAAACGTGGTGGTATCGGAGGTTTTGGATCTGCTTAATTGGTGCATAGAGCCTTATAATGTTTTAAGTAACTGGTCTCGACTGCAGCATTTGCACACACACACACACCACACACACACACACACACACACACACACACACACACACGCGCGCACGCGAACGCACACGTTCACGCACGCGCGCGAACACACACACACAAACACACATACACACACGTGTGCGAGCGAGAGCAAACATATTTCATTGCTGCTCTATCGGGGCTACTGTTACCGTAACCTCGGACAACTGTTGTGATCAGTGTGCACTTCAATAGGTTGCTTCTCCATACACTGTTGCTACTCTATCCAGCATTGCTGCTTCTGCTGCAATGACACTTATACTGCACCTCTGAGCACATGATGGGCTGAGCCAGCACTTCCATCTCGTTGCCTGACGCGTAAGGAGGTATAGACATGTAGGATCCGCACGCGTACATGTTACTTCCCCACTTGCTCCTACATCAGAACAATAACATCGTGATCAAGCGATATTTTTGCGCGCCCTGCAAGTCAGGCCTCGTAAGTATGAGATCTCCATAAATGAGCAGCCTTATTTTGGATCCTGCCCATTTGAACTGACAGCCTACATGTGGGTTGCATTTCTGCATATGCGAGATAATAATTGCCGAGATGGGCCGACCCCATCTCGCGTCGCCGCCTTTTCTACCTTTCGCGACCATGCTTTTCCCTTTTTTTCTAATTGCCCTCGTTCTTATCCACCTTCATCCTAGTCAGACTTGACTTGCTCATCACTCCAGCTCTTTCTCAGAGGCCACTCAATGCCTCGTCACACATCCCCTGACTTGACCACATTTAAAGAGAACTTAAAAACGCACCTATTTAGGACAGCATTTAGTGGGTCCATGTGATTCGTTCTTTATGTGCTTATGCGTGCTGACACTGTGCATGCTGCCACTAACCCCATTTGCACGCTGACCCTGTGCATGTCACCCCTAACCATGTTAACCATGTTAATCCTGTTGTTTATCAAGCATGATGCCACTCATCATTCGATCGCGTTTCCTTTGCAGCAAATGCAAAGGCCTAGAAAGAGACTCAGTTCTCCGAGGGCGCTTTATCAAGTGTATTATTATTATTATTCGTTCTGGCCTTTATCTGCCCTGTGCCACTATCACACTGACCTCTTTTTGGCTGCTTTGAGTTTCCTACTAAAAGCAAATAATTGTTCTTCAAAAAATTTGGCCCTCGCCTTCACTCCTACGGACAGCACCACATTCTTTCTTTCTCTCTATCGCTAGGATATCCCTCTGGGAGTGCTACAGCAACATAAATCAGGCTGACTGGTTTTGTTTGATTTAGATCGTACCTCGTGATGTTCGTTGGCTCTGGAATCTCTCGACCGTAGAAACGCTTGAGTAATACCCACGACACTGCACGCACAGTCTCATCCGACTCAGCTTCCATTTCTTCAGCAGCTTGCCCCGAGATCCAGCCACACAGAGCATTGGGATGAGTCTGCACCCGTTGAAATCCTTCCACTGCACGCCACCATGGCCGAGAGGACTCCTGTAACGCAGGATTGTTACATGATTAGTAACGTGCATCTGCAATATCGCCAAGTAAGCAAATCAATACTTTGATTTGCAGCATAAATGCAAATCTAGATTGCCAGGGCAACCTCTGGCAATCGAGGGCCAAGGAGAAAGCACGTGACACGAGACCGAGCTACTCGCGGCAGCAAGCTTGCTCCTCTTGCACACTGATGGTAGCAGACTGAGCGAATTGACAAGTGCCTAACGCACTCTCAGTTTGCCAATGGTGTCGGTGAGCAGTGCTTCGACTTCAGCGACAAGCATAGCAAAATAAAATCAACTCATCTTTCTTTATTATTTTGGCTTTTTTTTGTTTTTTCTTCTTTCCAGAACGGAAAGTGCAAAAAGAATCAATGGAGAGTCCAGAGAGATCAGCTAGGGTTTAATGGCTGTCAGCTACGCAGAGCTGAGCTAAGCTGAGTGGACATGTCGGCTGTCTTGTGCACTGTTCGCGAGCTTCATTGTGCGCCATCAGTAGCATGAGTTGACCTCAAAGGCCGCCGGTGTGCATTCAAGCAGGTCTCACCAATGGTGGACACGATTGTGCAACTCTGCCTAACTTTATTCGTGCTGGAGTCTCTTGCTCGACCGATCCAAAGCTCGCTGGCTCGTGCTTTTACCTATTTCTTTTCATTACCACAGTGCTGAGCTAGGCTCCTGCTATGTACCTGCGTAGCAAAGAGCCTATTGCCCAACGGTGGCTCCCTCGTACTTATCAAGAAACCAATCTCCTTAAATGGCAAGCAGATTAGCAGCCAGGCACAACCTAATTGTCTCGGAGGTGCTTGTCCAGACATTCGCGAAAGAAAACCGGTGTAGAACTAATTCGTGTGAGCGCCGGGCGAGCGGGATATCTATGCGATGATGGTGGCTAATTTAAGCTGCTAGAAGTAATTACCGGAAGCTTATTTTAATACGCCTCCTCGTTACTGTGCCGAATAATCACGGAATAACATGCCTTATACGTCTACCAGTGACAAGCGTCGCTGTCCAGGAGTCTCACCACTGGCTTTCGTTGCAGTTGCCAGTTTAGCAGTGCAGCCAGCTCACGTTTATGTCTCTGTGCAGACCTTCCAATGGCCGCCCATGCTAAGTTCTGCTGCCCGTGCTAAGTTAGCCAAATGTGGAGGCAGAGCTGGGACCGGCTGCAGCTGGTTGGCAGCTTACAAGGTCGCTGCTGTCTGCCTGCCTGCCAGCCTGCATGCCTTGCTGCTCAGATGTAATGTAATGTATCTCTGTCTGTAACTCCACAAGGTCATAAAGACCATGTGGGTGTTACGCAGGAGAGTTTTGTATAGCGAACTCACAGCCTAAGCGGCTTTCGGTACACATTCGGTAGCCAACAGACTTCGTCTAACGCAACAAAGAGAAAGTGGGAAGCATAGTAGAGTCAGGAGAGCAGTTGAGGCAGTGAGTAGCGTAGAAGTAGCAGCTCAGGACCGCTGAAAAGGATGTGCCATAGTCATCAGCAGGAGAGAAGTTGTCGTTGCGTAAGAACAGATGGAAGGATCGGCTAGCCATGATAACTTCCGTTGTCAATGTTCCTGAGGAAATTTAGGCTCACCACAAGTCTTTTGGTGGCTCGTCTCCAGCTGAGGATGTCTCGATTCAATGTGCAGCGTCCACCCGTATGCTAAAGGTGAGGGGGCCACCTGAATGAGGAGGCCAACTGACTGAACGAGTCTCAAGACTGGAATGACAAAGGGTAGGGGTTGTGTGGTTACTATGCATTACCCGTGGTGTTGTTATGCTACCCTCCTCCGACTGCCCTGTTCCACGAACCTCCACAGAGCTACAGGATAGCCTCGACGGTGCCTTCGGGGCTACTTTTGGCCCATTAGAGCCTTGTTGCATTGATTCACAGATACCTCCATAGTTATGCATTGATTCACAGATACCTCCATAATTATGTATGCAATGTAATGTAAGTGCAAGCACTGGTGCTTCCACAATCTGTGATGGCCAGAGGTGAGAAAATGCCAGCAAAATTCAGCAGACTCCTGGGCATTTTTAGATGATCAAAAGCGAAAAAAAACGCCCTTGTTCGCATTAAAAAGATTACTGCTAACATCTGCGCTTTTAAATGACTTGCACATTCAATATACAAACACACACACACACGCACGCACGCGCTCGCACTCACGCGCACACACACAGACATACATGCATGTGTGTGTGTGTGTATATATATATATATATATATATATATATATGTATATATATATATATTCTTCTGTTAATGCATGTGAAGATGTACCCCACATGCACATGCACTGAACACACACAAGCACGCACACACGCACACTTTCTGTAGTGAATTTCACTTTCGGTGTTTATGTGTATTTTAAAGAGCTCTACAGTTCATAATAATAATAACCGAAAAATTATGTAACATTTCATATCATTTTCTAAAAGTAAATACGACTTTCTTTATCAAGTTTTAATATTTCTCCACTTGTAATAATAACAAAAATAGGCCATAAAACCCTAGGAGGTAATGGGCTTGCTCTTCACGAGCGAGATTGTTGGTTCGAATCCTACTGTTGGGCGATCCCTTATTGCTAACTGCAAGCGGTGGTGATTGCCGATAAGGGTTTTCTGCCGCTATACAGACGAGGCTGTTAAATCAGCTTAGATTTATTGAATTTTTTTTTATAAAGGAAGCCAGTGGTAAGACTTGAAAAACAGCTCTTTTAGCTATCTGCTTCAGACAACCTGGGCCCTATGCACCGAAGTACTTTTTCAGAGGAAAAGATACATTTTTCGTCAGC